>JAYJMB010017549.1:0-43647 GCA_036873735.1 Pouteria campechiana
GTCATGACGTTCCGTTCGCATTTCGTTTCTTCCTCATTATTTACTATGCCTGATCTGACTTCTTGAGCGCGCTCTCCCGCGACGTTCAAACAAGATGCCAATTTGAGTTGTTTGCAAAGCAGCGCAATTCACAAAATTCCATCACTTCAGAGATTCTAAAGTTATTTCTTCAGAGGATCTGAAGCAATGGTGACTCCAAACAATGACTCCTTTAGAATTTCTGAAGAAGTGCCCCCACGACTGCATCTCATTCATCTAGAGGCGCTTAAGTCCTTATTTCTAATGCTCTGAAGTTGTAGGAACACTATAATGGTTAAAAATTTGAATGTTTCCCAAGCATTTAAAGAGTGTCATCTTTCTAAATGGCTAGAATTTGATTACTCATATAAAAGGAGTTAAAAAGGGATGTTCCAGAAGTTAGACAAGTGATCAAAAGAGCATTTACTCAAGCATTAAGTTTTCTTCCAAAAGATCAACTCCACTAAGCTACTGTTTCAACTGCATTCAAAGCCAATCTTTCTACAACTTCTTGAAGATTGAATCCCTCAATTTTTATTGTTACATTTATTATTTCTATTCTTGAACTTTGTACAATCTACCTATCAAGAGGCATTCACTTTTGTATACATTTATTTTTGTTTTCACATTTGCAATTTGCAAGCAAGGGGCTTGCAATTTATTATTGACAGCAAGTAAGGAGACTTGCTAAAGTTTGTTGGTGAGTTTTAAAAACCAACAAGTGTATCATTGATTAAAGGACTAATCAAGTGTTAGTGGAACCTGAGTGCAGTGAGATAGATTGACACAGAGAAGTGGAGTAAGAACCTAAGTAGGACTGAACCACTATAAAAATATCATCTCAGTGTGCTATATGATCTTCCTTATTTTATTTCAGCACCATTATTTGATCTTGGCCAAAATTCAGCTGCTAGTGTCCAATAAGCAAGACAAGTGAATGTTGTAGGAAGCCGGCAATTGGCTACCCCAGGCAATGTGTTAGAAGGCTGGTAATTGGCTACAATCTGTACTTAGAGTTTATCTGCAATTATAAATTCATTAGCGCACATAGCGCTTATATTATCGCCTTTATGGTTTTGTTAATCATCAAAATATGTTATTCTTAGTTAAATACTAGTTGGAACATTATACAAATTAGATTGCTTAAAGAAATTGGTGATATGGGTCACTATATTGAGTGAATTGGACTTTTATAATAGACCTAGAACTATAATAAAAGCTCAATTTCTAGCTTATTTTTGCTAGAATTCACAATTAGCGATGGTAATGATGATTTGATTGAGATCAAAAGAAGATTATTTGTCCCTTTATGAATGATAACGCAAGAGGGGGTGAATTGAGCTTTATAAATATTTAGCCAAATTAAAGCAAGTGTACTAAAAAGGAAGTAAAAGAGATCATAAAGCATAGTGCACAATATTTTAATAGTGGTTTAGCCCAAGTTGGGATCCTACTCCATTTCTCTAAGACACTTTCTCCTTACTATCTTAAGTTCCACTATCACAATAATGTTCAATAATTTAATTGATTTTTGAGAGCTCACCAACAAACTCTTTTACAAGCAATGCAAGTTTCTCTACATGAGGAAACTAAACTTAACACTACAAGCTCCTTGCTTACAAAAACCACGTAAATAGAAAACTTGTACAGAGATATGCCTCTTACTTAGGAAAAATTGTGTATAGTGTAAATCAAAATAATAAAGGATTAATCAATAAAATATAGAGTTTTGGACTCCTTAGAGATGGAAACTAATGTGGCTTTGAGCTTGAATCAAAGTTGATGCACAGCTGGAGCTAAAGCTATTTTGGAAGAAAACTTTTAACTTTTGTAAACACATGAGAATGAACTTTTGGAATGTCTAAATTCTTCTTCCTTCATCTTGATCCTCTATTTATAGTCCTTGGAAGATATTATAGCCATTGCAAAAAAGCTTGTTGAGATTCCAATGATTTTCGATGACTCAAGATCCACTCAACAAAAAGTTGACAAGGGCGGCTCTAGACCTTTGTAGATGAGTTCTAGACCTTTATAGGTCAGTGAACATGTCAATGACCATTGTAGGATTAAATTCAAACATCTAAAGAAGATGTTATGTCCTTTGTATGCTATTGGGATAATATACCTTCAGTCTAGTACCTTTTCAAACCTGTAAGGTTGAGATTTCTCCTCTAAAGCTTCTTCTATAGGGTTTGACAGTTCCAACTACTACCAATGGCTAGTTTTGCAAACCTCTAGAGGTTGAGTTGTCCTTTGTAGATACCGCTGAAGAGGCAAAGTTCTCTTCTAAGCTATCCTTTATACTACAAAATCTTAGCTTTCCTTTACATTTACTAGTTTTCTTCATTTCTTACTCGTCTTATGATATGTATGATTTGATGAACTCCATTCTTGGATCCCATATCACCTTGAATTTAGTTTCCTTGTGTTTTATATTTATTTATTTATTTTTGTTTCTGCAACACTTAGAAATAAACTTGTCAATACTCTCTTTTTCACTAATGTATTTGATCATCATCAAAACTTAGCTATGTAAGCTTGTTCATCATCAAAAGCAAGCTAATTCTTGGTGTTAGTTTTAACATAGATGAGGGTTCATCATGGGTTCTTCATGTTGATGGATTGTCAAATAAAAATGTTAATAGCTATTGGTAAAGTGGAATTTCTTTGAATGAAATTAAATAGAAAGAAAATTAATGTCAACAAAATATGATTAATGTTATCCATAAAGTGAATAAGATTAAAATAAATATAAAAAAATTACAAAAACATAGATAATGGTAATGCTGGAAAAAATATGATTGTTATGGATAATAAATGTTAAATCAACCCCTTGAAAAATAGATTTTTCATAAGAATTCCATGGTTTTCAAATCTACCATAGCCATTAGGCTCTAATAACGCAACATTTATCCTGAATAACCTTGAGAATATGTCATTTGAGTACACATTGTAGTTTATTTTCAAGTATCAAATAATGTCATGAGGAGTTGATTATAGTAGATGATGAGAAGATTATGGAATATTTTGATTCTCGAATTAAGGCTAAGTATCCCACATCAAATACTTCTATAAAGTTTAAGAATTAGAGCAAGGATTTCAATAGCTTCAACTATAACAAATAATTCAATGTACAAAATATGTAACTAGATTCTCTAACATAGTTAACTAAAGTTAGTTTGTTAGTGTGGGAAAAATTCTACAAAAAATAACCATTTGATAAAGTAATGGTGATGTTAATTTTATAGGTTCAAGAGGTGTATATAGAAAATGAACCAACTTGAATGTATCATCCAATTAAGTTCATACAAAATGAAAAGGTTACTTTGTAAAAAAAAAATGAAAAAAGAAAGTTTATGTGGTATACACACAAGTAGGCCACATGTGGTGACATGTGGCACCACCAGAAAATTATAAAAAATCCTAGAATTTTCTATTTAGCTCATTTTTCTTATTCTAGTCAATTTTTTTCTATTCTAACCATCTCTCAAAAACTATAAATACCACCTTTGGCACCTATTCCAAGATGTCTCTTCTCACATAAAGCTAAAACCTATTCTCCCTCTCACACCTACCATCTCTCAACCCAAGCCTCTTCAAAAGGTCCAAGTTATCCCTCAATGTGGGTCCCTCTCCCTCGAGCCACTTGCAATTAGCCTCCCATCTTTTAAAAGAAATTATAAAAAATCCTTAAAGTCATAAAAATAGAGACTGATCATTGAGCCTCACCCATTTGATAGGATCTTTCGTCCATAATTGTCAACCCCAAAAATGGCCTACTTAACCATCCAAACATGATCGAATAGCTAAATTTTCTTGATTTTCAAGATAAACAATTAGATTTCATTAAAAAGTGATCTAATAGTCTAATTAACTTGATTTTCAAGATGGATGGATGAATTGCCCTAAAATCATGCTATAACAGCTATATCGGCTTGATCTTTCAAGTAAATGGCTGAATTATATCTAAATCATAATCCAATGGTTGGATTGGCTCATTTTTTAGGTGAATGGTCAAAATTACCTAATGCTTGTATTAGCCTAATTTTTAAGAAAAAATGACCAGATTCACCTAAGTTTTAATCCAACCATCAGATTATATAAATTTTGAGGTGAATGGCTAGATTATGCTTAAATTATGATACAATGATTGGATGGAATTCAAATCATAATTCAATGGTTGGATAGCACCTAGATCATGATCCAATGGTCGAATTAGCACAAATGATGATAATCATGTTTAAATAGTGGTTTTGCATCTAGATCATGATCTAAGGGTCATATTAACCCAAACAATGGCTAAATAATGATCTAATGATTAGATCAACCTAGCTTTTTTTAGCTTTCTCTGAATTAAGTAAAGATCACCAAAAAATAATAAAACATAATGGCTTATGCTCTTTCAAGGATTAAATTGTTGGTCTCTAAGGCTTGGCTTAACCCAAGAGGGAAAGGGTGAATTGAGCTTATAAAATTTTTTTGCTCAAATTCTAATTAATTAAATTCCTTATTTTCATGTGATTTGCTATAGAATAAATAGCAAAAAATAAATTTCCAGCAAATAAACAAATCACACACATGAGATGCAATATATAGTGTTTTAGGACAATCTCCTTACTCCACTCTTCCAAGCACAAACCCTTGTGTCTTGGATTCCACTATCTCAATGGAATATAAATTAGTGTCATCACACTCTTCTAGATTCTAGCTCTATAAGGCATAAACAACTAGTAATTGATTATGAGGCATACTCCAACAATCAAGTTATTATTTTTAATTCCAGCTCAAGGAGACATAAACAATGTGAGACACTCAAACAATCATTTATCTTTGTTCCTCTTGAGATTGGTTGCCAATACTAACTCAAGAAATACACAAGTATCAATAAGAAATAAGAAGTTGCACTTTAATTGGTGTTTTATTATAAGCACAGGGTAAGCCTTGTAATCCTAGAATAGCTTTCTTTGTTGTTGAGGATTTTCCCTTTGTGTGGATGATAGAATATGAAGATTAAAGCTCTTGATTGTAGATGAAGAAAGTTTAGTGCTTTGGCCTTGGGTTGCAAAAGTATCTTGAAGTTTTTGGCTCAATCAATAACCTTAGAAAGTTCCAACATTTCCTCATAAATAGATTTTTTAAAAACTAGACTGTTGGAAATGATTGGGTAGCAAAATAACAATATGTGGCTTTGCAACGTTCAAATTTCCAATCGTTGGAGTTGGCAAGCCGTACCGCAAGCAGCTACGAAATTAGCTATGATCTAGGCTATATAGCAGGCAGTATGGGATACTGACTACGATCAGAACCTTGGCATCTTCCAAAACTCATACTACTAATCTCATGACTTAAACTTATCTCCCTTAATAGAGATTAAGTTGAATAACAAAGAAAGTTTAGTAGAAAATTGATTGGTCTAGCAATAAAATTGTATATAAAATCCAATTAATGGTTTGGATATTGTGACTCAAAGGCCAATTAGTTAATTTTGGAGAAGGTGGTTACCCTCGATGGTTGTTGAAATGGAGACCACAATGAATAGTAATCTTTGATGGTAGTTGGGGAATATTAAAAAATAGTCAATGGCTTAGTTAATGAATTTTTATGAAAGCTAATGGCTTGTAACATTTGAAAAATGCTTTCAAACTTTGTTATCATATAAAATATTCATGAAATTTTATGATCATATTTAAATTTTGACTAAAATATATGATCATATTTAAAATTGACCCTTAAAAAAGAGATGATATTCAATCTTTCTACAAGCATATCATCTTGAAAACAGAAATAAAAACATTTCACTAGATTTATTTACTTTAAATTGCTATAGAATGATTCTTAAATTTTTATCTATTTATTGAAATGCTATTATCATGTTTGACTAAATTAATACTATTGCTTAATAATTTAATTATTTTAGTTGCTTAGATTTATTTCATGGAATGGCTACCCAATCGGTCCCGATTTTAGGTAGCTCAAGAGGTGGGGGGAGGTTGAATTGATCTTTTAAAAGTTTTAGCCAATATAAAATTACGGTGCTGAAAAGAATAAGGAATAGATCATTTAATGTAACATACATAGGTATTTTTATAGAGATTTGGCCCACAACACTGTACCTACTCCTCTCTCTGAGTCAGCCTCACTTGCTACACTAAAGTTCCACTAGTCACCTGTTGATTTTATAAGCTCACAAACAAACTTACACTCGTTGGTTTCTAAGCTCACCAACAAACTTATACATGATCAGTAAGCCCCTTGCATGCTATCCCAAATAATAAAAGTTATACAAAGAAAATTCCACTTACATAGGCTGAGATGTACATGAATTTAAATGCATAAGAAATAGGTATAGATCAATAAATACAGAGAATTTCAAACTCTCAAATGTTGTTGCTAAGATTGAGCTTTGAATGCAGATTACTTTTTACACAATAGAGTTGGAAGAAAAACTTTAATGTTGAGTAAATGCTCTTGTTTTCTTCTCTAACTTATCTAACTTTTTAATCTTTTTTTTTTTTTGCAATGACCTCTCTTTACTCCTTTTAAACTTAGATTCCAAATCTGACTATTGGAGAAAATTGCGTTCATTAAACCTGAGTGAATTGACAAGATTTTCTGCTCGTTGAAGTGTTCTCGCTGGTTCTTCAGTTTAAAGGCTCTCGGCAATGTCTGTAGTAAGCAACTGTGTCTAGAGTTAAGATTTTGGACTAACATGAATAGGTCATCTTGCAACACACTTTTTTCGGCTATGTTCAAAAATGAATTGTTGAGTTCGTAGTAAGCAACTATGTCCGGAGTTAAGATTTCGGACCGACATGAATAGCTTAGCTTGCAACAGACTTCTTTCGGCTATGTCTGAAAGTGAATCACTGAGTCTAAAGTTAAATTTTAGACTAAACTAGCACGAATTGCTCTTGGTTGCATGACTAAACTTTGGCAATGTCTAAAAGTGAGTGGGCAATATCCGAAGTTAAATTTTAGACTGACTGACTCTAGTAATGATAGTGTTCGAAGCTTAGCACTTGGAATTTTTGGACTTAGACTTTTGAGATGCATTGGACTGACCTTAGCAATGTTTGGAATTGGTTTTTCAGTATCCAAACTTGACTTTGTAGTATCCGAATTTGGCTTTGAAGTTCCAGTGTCTTGGCTTCTTGTTCAACTTTTTCCAAACTTGGTTCTGTGTCCGAATTGGTCACATAGTGTCCGAGCTTGCTTCTTCAGTGTCCGAACCTTTCCTTGAGTCCAAAACTTAGTTCTTTTCTCCTTTCTAAAGCCTTGTTTCTGTCCAAGCTTGGGCATTTGTTTAATTTGCTTTGGTAGTGTGTGAGACATTTTTAGGAAGATGTTTCAAACACTGATCTTCAAATTTTCGGCGTCATTCTCTCTCTTTTGAGCATTTACATTTTCTTCCTTATAAACTGGTGGATCTTGTCTCTAAAATATGGTCTTGTATGTGTTGTCCACTTATATTATCTTCCTAACATATTATTCATTACTACACACTTGGGAAATATTTATTAGTAGCTTAAACATTCACTCATATGTTTCTTTCTCATCATCAAAACTTGGTCAGGTATACATATTCACCATCAAAATCAATCCAAGTAAAATAGATTTGGTTCAACAATCTCCGCTTTTTGATGATGACAAAACATCTAAATGAATTACCTTTCAAACAAATAAAGCATAAACTTATATGAGAATTAAATAGAAATAATTCATTCAAAATGAAACATACATAGCTCCCCCTTACAACGTGCATTTTTAACGTGCATTTCTAACTATAGATGTCCTAAATGCACTGGATCTCACTTTATCAAACATATAGATTCTTTTATTTTTAATTATTCATATAACTTCTATGGTCATACATACTTCTACCATTTTCTCCCTTATTGATATAAGTCATATAGATGTCTTCTCCTCATGCAACTACTATCTCCCTCTTTTCTACTATCATACAATTTCTACCATTTCTCCATCATACAACTATTATCTCCCCTTTTTGTCATTATCAAAAAGGCACATAGGAAGAAAGTATATGCAAGACAGAGTCTGTATTAAAATAAGAATACTCAGAATGAACACAAAAAGATATTTCATTTTATTTCAGCATAAATAGAGTTACAAACAGAGATACATTCAAATCTATTTCAGTACAAATAAAGTTGTACTCTAATAGTGAAAGGTGCAGCAAAGATGGGATGGATGAAAGAAATGGTGGGGCAGAGAGATTGAGGTGGAGCTTGATTATGATCCATCAAAAAGTTTGGAATCATGAGTAGGCATGCATCCATTACTTTCAGTAAGATCATATCGGAGGAGCCCAAGTTTTGGACAAAGGATAAGGGGGTTACTCTAGTACTGCTTCTCCCTCATAGTCTTTAGGCTCTAAATATGGTAACCTTGGAAGTAGGGCCTTTGGACTTGCATAAAGATGGTTCTCAAAAACTTCAAAGAATGTAATATTTCTTATAGATATCCATTCAGACTTCTTAGCTTCATATTCAAAAACATTACGAACCTCATCTAGTCCATCAAAAGAACTATCTCTAATCCAAAACATCTCAATAACTTCTCTGTTCATGTTTCTTCACCTCAAGGAATTATTCTCTGCACATTTCTCACTTTTTTTCTTTGCTCATGATCTTCATCGAACCGACTGAGTTCTTTCTCTTCTCTTTCTCTCTCTTTTTACTCTTGCCTTAGTAGCATATAGATGAGGATGAATTAATAGGCACAACTATAACAATAATGCAGTTTTTAGGGAGTCTTACGAGGTTCTAGCATATTCTTGAGAGGATTTGGAATGAATGTTTGCTAAATATGGTTAAGAGATAAGCATTCCAATAAAGAATGTTTAATTCCAATAGAAAAATGAGGTTTTACCTCATAAATGAAGGTTTAGGTGCTTTAGGAAGATAAGCAGCAAAACTCGGTATTTCGGACATTGAAAGAATTTTGGCTCAATCCAAAATTGTAATTTCAGAAATAGATGGTTGTGTTTGGAAATAGGATTTCGGACATAAGTTGGATATTATGAAGTGAAGTTTCATAATGTCCGAAAGTATGTCCTAAACCTAAGTTTGAAATATTATAAGTAAAGCTCAAAATGTCAAAACATGTAGATATATCATTATAAAATAGAAAGAATAGGCATTTCGATCAAATAAACATATTCATAATGTGATGATCAAGAAAATAAGCATTATACGTATGGATCTATCACCCCTAACTCTATTCTAATCATACAAAATCTATTCTCTGGGAGTGGTTTAGTCAAAATGTTTGCTAATTGTTTTCTAGTTGGTATAAATTCCAAACAGATAATAAAATGGTGCTTGATTTTTATATTCTTAGATCTAGAATGCATAATAGGATTCTTGGTCAAATTTTTATATTGCTAGTATTATCACATTAGATGGGCGTGTTAACAAATTTAAGACCATAGTCTCCTAGTTGTTGTTTCATCTAGAGAATTTGTCCATAACAACTTCTAGTTGTAACATATTCAGCCTCGGCAGTTGACAGTGCAACAGATGTTTGCTTCCTGGAAAACCATGATATGATCATGCATTCAAGGACCTGACAAGTCCCTGAGTTACTCTTCCTATCTACTCTATATTCAGCAAAATCAACATTAGAGTACCCAACTAGCTCAAAATCTAAACCTTTGGGATACTACAAATTGATGTTTAGAGTATCTAAGAGGTATCTAAAGATTATTTTAACAACAATTAGATGTGATTCTTTCAGATTTGACTAGAATCTAGCACATATACATACATTAAATATAATATCTAGCATACTAACAGTAAGATACAATAGAGATCTTATTATCTATAGAGTTTTTGGCAAACACATTTACCTTTTTCATCCTTGTCTAGTTTGATAGAAGTACTCATTGGAGTTTCATACCTTCTTCCATCTTTAAGATTGAATTTCTTTAGCAGTTCTTTTGTGTATTTAGCTTAGTGGATGAAAATTTTCTCTTTCATCTACTTTAATTTCAATTGTAGAAAGAAGTTTAATTCTCCCTTCAAGCTCATTTCGAATTCTCCTTGCATTAACTTAGAAAATCTTAACAGATATTTTCATTAGTAGCTCCAAATACAATGTCATCTACATATATTTGCATAATAAGAATGTCATTCATAGCATGCTTAATGAAAAGTGTGGTATCTACTTTACCCTTTGAAAATCCTTTATTGATAAAAAATCTAATTAGCCTCTCATACCATGTTCCAGGAGTCTGCTTCAATCCATAGAGGGCTTTTTTGAGTTTGAAGATATGGTTAGGATTATGAAGATCTTCAAACCAGGGGGTTGTTCCACATAAACTTCTTTATTAATGAAACCATTTAAAAATGAAAATTTAACATCCATCTGGTAAAGTTTAAAATTCTTGAAAGATGCCAATGCCAATAGCACTCTTATGGCTTCTATCCTAGCAATAGGGACATATGATTCATCAAAGTTTATTCCTTTTACTTGATAGTACCCCTTTGCTACTAATCTTGTCTTATTCCTCACTACTAAACCATATTCATTAACTTTGTTCCTAAAGACCCATTTGGTTTCTATAACAAATTGATGGTTAGGTCGTTGAACTAAGGTCCACACGTCATTTCTTTTAAATAGTTCTAATTCTTCTTACATAGCTAAAATTCAATTCTCATCTTCTAACACATGGTTTATGCAGGTTTGCTCTATTTGAGAAATGAAGGAAAATTATCACATACTTGGTAATAAGATGATCTAGTTCTAACTCTATCATACACATCACCAATTACTTAGTCTTTAGGATGAGTATGCATGAATCTCCAATCTTTAGGAAGAGAAGAATTACCTCCCTCATTTATCTCACTTGTGGATGATTCAAACTGTCTTTCTACTTCATCCCTTGTTATTTCTATCTATTGAGTTTGTTTATCTTGATTTTGCATATACATTCTCTCCATGTTTGCTGGGAGTCTATCTACTTCACCATCAAATCACTTAGTCTCTTTGAACAATTAGAAGATTCATTAAACTTGACATGGATAGACTCTTCTACAGTTCTACTACTCAAATTGTAGATTCTAAATACTTTACTAATAATAGAGTAGCTAAAGAATATCCCTTCATCAGATTTGCTATCAAAATTTTCAAGGCTTCCTTTTCTATTGTTAAGAATAAAACATTTGTAGCCAAAAGTATGGAAATATGACATATTAGGCTTCTTGCCATAATATAACTCGAATGGAGTTTTGTTGAGTATTGGCCTAGTATAAATTCTATTGATAACATAACAAGCGATATTCATAGCTTTAGATTAAAAATATTATGGCAGATTGTATTCACTCAACATGGTCCTTGTCATTTCTTGTAAGGTTCTATTCTTCCTTTTAGCTACTTCATTCTGCTGAGGTGTTGTTGGTGCCGAGAAAGTTTGAAAGATCACATTATTTTCACAGTAGGCTGTGAACTTATGATTTTCAAACTCTCCACCATGATCACTCCTAATGGCAACTATATGAGAACTTTATTCATTCTACACAAGCTTGAAAAACATCTCAAAGGATGAAAAAGCCTCATCTTTAGATGGAAGAAACATGATTCAAGTATATTGACTAAAGTCATTAACAATGACATATGCATAATGTTTTCCTCTAAGACTTCTAATTCTAATTGGTCCCACTAAGTCCATGTATAGCACTTAAAGTAGCTTAGTTGTGTATACTTCTCTGTTTGGTTTAAAAGATTCTTTGGGGTAATATCCTAATTAAAATCCCTCCCACATGCGTCATGTGGGAAGGGCAGCAACGTGAGGTGCATAGGAAACAATGGCATTAGGTAGGCATGGGCGAATGGCATGGGTATGAGTTGTATGGGCTACCATGCACACCTTTCTTTATGGTTGGGAAATAAGGAGATAACCGAGGGAGAAAAGAGAAGGAAGGAGAGAAGAAGAGAGGATGAGTTGTTGTTGCTGTGAAGTGCTGTGATCAAGAGGAGGAGCAATCAAAAACATTCGTGGCTCATCACAAAGGTAAGTGGATAGATAAACCCCTTTTCTCTTGCAAAAAATTTTAGATCTATAACGTTTGTGTATACATTTTACTATTTACATAATTTTTAACAGTATGGATGAGTGTTTTATATAAGATTTGTGCTCAAAATAGGAGGCCGAATGGAATAAAATTACACATGGTAGAGAACAAAAAATAAGTTGAATTTCCAAGCAAATCAAAAATGTTAATTTTTGAGTCAATTACAAGACTTGGATTATGAATCTGATTCATCTAATGTGGTTGTCATATGTGCATTTAACTTCCATGTAAATCTCATGAATTTTGGATGAGAAATGATTAATGATTTTAATATAATTATTATGTATGTTGGAGATAAACTTTTATGTCATATCATGTAAATGAAGGAATTTTATATGACATATTGGTCTTGAAATGACCCTTTCATGATGTAGAATACATCTAATGGGTCAGTTACATGAAATAATATGTACATAAGATTTTATGGACGAAAATAGACAAAAAGAAAAAAATTTCAAAAAGGACAAACATCCCTCTATGAACAATGCACACGTAAATGTTGAAATGGGTTTTTATTATGCACATGTTTTTCAAGATCTAAACCATTAGGTGTCTTTTAAATGATGTTATTAGGCTATGGTAGAAATTTTGGTTCAAAATGATATCATTTAATGTATTAAATGTAATGAATTATGGAAAATATAGAATTCATTAAATCTTGAATTTTTGGGCCATAGGTCAACTTGTGGACCACACAGAATGATTAGGATATTTTCCAAACATTTTAGAAATTAATCCCCAAGCTTTAGAAGATTAGATATATTAGAAAAATCAAATTTTAACAAAAATTTTATGTAAGGGACAAAAGTCCCTGTCATTCAGCACGAGTAGCATTGTCGCCTAAGTTCGCTAGTGGGCCATGGCAAGCCATCCCAACATTATAGCACTAGGCCAGGCTAGCTAGCCTAGCCCAACCTAGCTAGCAGCTACGGGCCTCAGTCCAACCAGCAGGCCGGTCAGAGCCTAGCATTAAGCATGCTAAGACCCAGGCGAGAAGCCCACCAAGGCAAGTGGCGACTTTCACAGGCCTAGTCCAATGGGTGGAGCCTAGGTGGCGACGTCCGGCGACATCCAATGAGCATATGAATGGCCTAGATTATTTTTGATGTATTTTGATCATCTTATCTCTGATTTGGGTAATCCAATAGTCGATTTTATGGGTTTTTGGATGCTCTAAATCTAATTGAATGGTTAGATTGAACAAAAGATAACTAGATCATGAGTGATTGAATGGTCAGATTTGTCTTGATGAATTATGAGCCCCATAAACTCCAAATTTGATGATTAGATAGTTGATCTTAAGATTTTTGGATATTCTGGATACAATGGAAGGGTCAAATTATCCAAAAGATGACCAGATCATGTAGTTAGATTATCCAAAAGATTACCAGATCATGTAAGATTGAATGATCAAATTTGATTTATTAATTTTTGGATCCTACTATCAATGATTTAAATGATCAAATAGTTGATCTTAAGGTTTTTTGTTATTCTGGACCTAATGAAATGGCCAGATCACCAAAATAATGGTTAAATTATTTTTTTTATTGAACATCTGTAAAAGAAGGGGACTTAAGGTGTGAATTGATGTGTTATTCACTAATCTAAACTAATTATGGTCTAAGATAAATTTTTTATTATTGTCCAATAAATTGCATATTATTAATTATGCTGCGAATGGAGCTCACCGGTTAAGCTACCTTACTAGTGGATTGGCTCGAGTGGCCTAGAGCTCATTAGAAGGACATTGGATTATTTCGTCAATGACACTGCCAATTGAGCTCACCGGTTGAGTTGTCCTACAAGTGGGCTGCCTCAGGTAGCCTGGAGTGTATAGCTTCAGATGAGATCTGCATATTTCTAGTGTAGCTGCCTTATCAAGTTGGCCTGGAATATGACATGTACTAATAATGACACATGATGTAGACTATTTTTAATACATGTGCTGATTGCATCTATCCTACTTACTGAGTTATGACTCACCCCTTCTTGATTTCATTTTTTTGAAAGAATGTAGCATGAGGAGTACATTAGTTCTTGGTGCAAGGGGTAGATGATGCTGAATGTCATTCCAAATAAATGTTAAAGATAATTTATGTTTATTGTTGTATAGGACTTATATTATGAAATTGACATGTATTGTTATTTATTATAATTTTCCTTTTTATTTTTTTTATTTATGTAGTTTTGTATTATCTTAAGTGCAATAAATCCAAGGAGAATTCACCCTTGATTTAAAAATGAAATTTATTTATGCCATTTTTGGGTCATGCTGTGACAATTGATATCAGAGCAAATCGCACTTAGAATAAGATAAACATGATGCATAGGAGGATCGAGTACAAATAAAAGAGAAAGTGGATAGGAGTGAGTGCCTTAAATAGATGCTTACATTTAAGGATTCCTTCATATTTCCTCATTTTTGATGTATTATTTTCACCGAGTAGTGAACTGTTGCTAATATTTATCTATTGTAGAGAGAGATGGATCCAGTAACCAACGCTTAACCCAAGATGTCTGAGACAAGTCAACCAACTTAGCCTTATACCAGGATTGACCTTAATTAACCACCTGCTAAATCAAATGGGAACCAATTCTAAAAGAGAGAATTAGCAAGCAAAAGGCTACTATGACTAAAATGGTGAGACAGCTGTAGAGCTGCGTGAGTTATTTATCATCTCTTGGCAGTAGACAGTGGCGTGGCTATCTTAGCTTGCCTCACCTTATATAGCAGCAATTGTACCCTCACCTACTTCACAAATTTTGTAGGTTTTGAATGATCATGTGGAGGGGCAGCACATATCCCAGACTGCTATATTGACCATCAAGGTCAATGAGAGGATGTTCCTCATATTATTATAGGCCCAAGACAGCCTGTGATAAGCAACCAACACAACCTATCATTGGTTGTCAGGGTGGAATAGTTGGAGGACAAACTAGAGTAGTAAAAGGGATAGGTGAGTCCCAGTTAGTAGTTGCTTAATGGACAACAACAAAAGAGAGACCTCCTAAGAAGAATTCTAAAAAAGAACAAGAAAGAAAAGACTCTAATTCTTTCCACAAAATGAGTCTTCCCACCTTTGTTGGTGGAGATAGTACAATAGCCGAAGACTAGTTGGATGAAATGGACAAAGCCTTTGACTTTCTAAATATTTTAGACAACTATAGAGTTTGGTTTGCAACCTTCAAATTGATGAGTGATTTCCATTGCTGGTGAGCAGATGAAAGAGAGGCCTTGAGAGTCTAAAGATAGATATCACTTGGGACAAATTTAATGAAGCCTTCTTTGAAAAGTTCTTTCCATTGACACTCCGAATAGAGAAGGACCGAGAGTTTGTAGAACTGCAATAAGGATCCATGTCTGTGTCTCAATATGAGACTAAGTTCTCTATTATGATTCGTTTTGCTCTAAAAGTTACTGCTAATGATGATACTCGGTGAAAGAGATTTGAGAATGGACTGACTGAGCATATTAGGTTTAGGGTACATTCTTACCAAAGCAGCTCTTATGGAGAGGCCATTAAATGAGCATTGTATGTAGAAAAAGAGTTCAAGGCCATGCTCAGAGTTATCAAGAAACATAAGGCTCCTACAAATAAAGATGAACCATCCACTAAGAAGTAGACTATAAATTTTGTATAGGGATCAAAGCTCAATAAATTCATATTCAAGAAGCAGGGGAAGCTCTCAAAGAAGTGCAATAAATGTAGAAAGTTTCATATTGGACCCTACTGGGTGCAACCAGGTAGATGCTTTAAGTGTGGACAAATAGGACACTCGCCCAAGGATTGTTTGATAGGGTATATATGCTATCGATATGGGTAGACTGGTCACATCTCCAAGAATTATTAGCCTCCTTCAACAAGTGGGACGCAATACCTCTGACAGAACTTGCAGGTTAGAGCAACAGATAAAGCATTGGCACCTCAGCAGCATGGTAGGCAGCAGATAGTCCAGGTATTTGCTCTGGCCTAGAGCAGTCTTAAGCTTCAGCCAGTGCAATGATAAGTATTATTCATGTCTTTAGAAAATACTATCATGCTTTTATTGATACTAGGTAGACAAGTCTTTTATTACTTCTAAGTTTGTTCGAGAATGTGGTTTATGTTCTCGAAAGATGGCTACTGATTTGCTAATTGTATCATCCATGGGGGTAGTCTAGTAACAAATTGGGTTTGTCATTCTTGTTCTGTTGAGATAGGAGGAGTCATCATGTCAGCTGATCTAGTAGTCATGCCTATGAAAGATATAGATGTTATCTTAGGCATGGATTGGATGAGCATATGGGTGGTCAATATAGACTACCAAGAGAGGAAAATTAGGATCTATTCAGCAAATCAAGTTGAATTTGTATTTGAAGGAAATTGAAAAAAGGTGCCTCACTTAATGTCACCTCTTCATGCAGTGAAGATATTGAGACAGGGACAGCAAGGTTTCTTGGTGGCTGTCGTAATAGTTCATGGTAAAGAGTAAGGGCTTGAAGATATTCCTGTGGTGCGAGAATTTCCAGATGTCTTCCCAGATGAGTTGCCTGGATTACATCGTGATAGAGAGATTGAGTTAGCTATTAACCTAGTCTCTAGGATAGGTCCAATCTCGAAGGTACCATATTGCATGGCTCTAGTAAAGTTGAAAGAATTAAAAGAAAAGTTGCGATAATTGCTTGACCTAGGGTTTATTCACCCTAGTATGTCATCTTGGAGGGAACCAATTTTGTTTATCAGAAATAAAGATGGTAGTCTTAGATTATGCATAGGCTACGGAAAACTGAAAAAGGTAACTATCAAGAATAAATATCATCTTCCTCACATTGATGATTTATTCGACCAATTGCAAGGATCTACTATTTTTTCTAAGATTGATCTTCGGTCCGATTATCACTAGCTAAAAATCTGATAGGAGGACATACCAAAGACTGCTTTCCATACTAGGTATGGCCACTATGAATTTCTGGTGATGTCTTTTGGATTGATATATGCTCTGACAACTTTATGGATTTAATGAACCAGGTATTTTGTTAGTTATTGGATAAATGCATGGTTGTATTCATTGATGATATTCTTGTTTATTCTAAGAATAAAAAAGAGTATGAAGAGCAACTGAGATTAGTATTGCAAGTCCTGAAGGAGAATGAATTGTATGTTAAGCTAAAGAAATGTGACTTTTGGCTTAATCATATTTCTTTCCTTGGGCATGTGATTAGTGGTGAAGGAATTTTTGTAGATCCAGCAAAAATTGAAGTAGTACTGAATTGGGGGTGACCTACTACTGTGACAGAAGTCCGTAGCTTCCTGGGAATGGCAGGTTATTACAAACAATTTGTAGAAAATTTTTCCTCTATAATGGTGCCTATGACGCAATTAACATACAAAAATGCAAATTTTGTATGGACAGATGCATGTAAGAAAAGCTTTCAAGAATTGAAAAATTATTTGACCACAGCTCCGGTGTTAGCCTTACTAGATAATGGATATAATTTTGTGGTACATAATGATGCTTCCAAGAAGGGACTTAGGTGTACCCTTATGCATAATGGTAGGACGATAGCATATGCTTCATGTCATATGAAGCCATATGAAGAGAATTATCCTAAACATGACTTGGAGCTTGCAGTAGTAGTGTTTTCTCTCAAGATTTGGTGGCACTACCTGTATGATGAGAAGACAAAGATCTTCACCAACCGTAAGAGCCTCAAGTATATTTTCTCTTAGGGGGAGCCAAATCTCAAACAAAGGAGATGGTTAGAGCTATTAAAGGATTATGATGTTACTATTCATTACCATCCTAGTAAAGCTAATGTAGTAGTAGATGCATTGAGTCAAAAATCTCGTACAAGAGTGATAGTTCTAGTCATTGATCAAATGCGGTTAATCCATCAGACGAAAAGTTTGTGACTGGAGGTATTACCTCCAATGGAGGTAAGATAGTTGTGTGCCCTAGAGATCAGACCAACATTGATAGATAGAATCAAAGTAGCTCGAAAAGTAAGATCCATTTGTTCGAGAACTCTACAAAAAACTAGATCTAGGAGAATAAACTGAGTTCCAGTATTGACCAAATAGTGTTCGATTATTCCATAGACAATTGGTGGTGTCGAGTGTGGATGCTGTTTGGCAAGAAATCCTAGAGGAGGTAGACTAGTCAAAGTTTTTCATATATTCAAGTAGTACTAAGACGTATATGGATCTCAAATAGAATTTTTGGTGGAACAATATGAAACAAGAAATTTCTAAGTTTGTGACCCAGTTCTTGATATGTTAGCAAGTGAAGGTGGATCGTCAGAGCCCGTAGGATTATTACAACCTCTAGAAATTCTTGAGTGAAAATGGAAGTATCTTACTATGGATTTCATGACTACTCTACCTTGTACCTACACTCAATGTTATGTTGTCTAGGTGGTTATAGATAAACTTACCAAATCAACTCATTTTTTTGTCATATCAAATGACCTCTGATGCGGATCAAATGGCTAAATTATATATACAAAAAAATTTTAGATTGTATGGTGTGCCTGTCTCAATTGTATAAGACAAAGATCATCGATTTGTCTTAGAATTCTAACGGAGTATGCAAAAAGCAATTGGGACAGAGTTGCACCTAAGCTCAACTTATCACCCATATAGAGTGATGGCCAGTCTTAGAGGAAGATCCAGATCCTAGAGGAAATGTTACGAGCTTGTGTCCTAGACTTCGGAGTAACTTGGGATCGTAACTTGCAGATGGCAGAATTCACATATAACAATAGTTATCAGGCAAGCATTAGCATGGTCCAAAGTAAGTCGAGTAGTACTAAGATGTATATAGATCTCAGATAGAATTTTTAGTGGAACAATATAAAATGAGAAATTTCTAATTTTTTGGCTTAGTGCTTGCTATGTCAGTAGGTAAAGGTGGATCATCATAGGCCAACAGGATTATTACAACCTCTAGAAATTCCTGAGTGGATATGGCAGTATATTACTATAGATTTTGTGACTACTCTGCCTTGTACCCAAACTCAATGTGATGCTGTTTGAGTGTTTGTGGATAGACTTACCAAGTCAATTCATTTTTGTAATATCAACTAACCTCTAATGCAGATTAGATGGCTAAATTATATATATGGGAAATTGGTAGATTTCATAGTGTGTCTTTCTCAATTGTATCAGACAGAGATCGTCAATTTATCTCAAAATTCTAGCAAAGTATACAGAAAACCATGGGGATAGAGTTACACCTAAGCTCAACTTATCACCTGCAGAATGATGGCCAGTCTGAGAGAATGATCCAGATTCTAGAAGACATATTACGAGCTTGTGTCCTAGACTTCGGATTAACTTGGGATTATCACCTCCGATGGAGGAATTTGCATATAACAATAGTTATTAGGCAAGTATTAGCATGACTCAAGTGTTGGGATGAGGTTGGTGAGAAGAAACTACTGGCACCTAAGTTAGATGCAGTGAGAATAATCAAACAATGTCTTGCAGTTTCACAGGATAGATAGAAGAAATATGCAAACGAAAAGCATCAGAATCTTCAGTTTACAGTCAGAGATTATGTATTCTTGAAAGTCTCACCCACCCGTAGAGTTATGAGATTTGGAGTAAAGGGAAAGCTGAGTCCTCATTTTATTAGGCCATTTGAGATTTTGGAATCTATTGGTAGAGTTGCATACCAGTTGACTTTACCACCATCATTATCCAGAATCCACAATGTATTTCATATCCCATAGTTAAGGAAGCATGCAGCGGATCCTTCTCATGTGTTATATATAAAATAGTTCAGCTTGAGGAGAACATGACATATCAAGAGTGATTAGTCTGGATACTTGATGTCGATGACATACAACTAAGATGGAGGACAATAAAGCATGTCTTGGTTCAAGGGAGAAACCACAGTGAGAAAGAAGCCATGTGAGAATTTGGGAAGATATGTGACAACTATACCCTAATTTACCTTTTTTCTTAGATGTATAGTAAGTTTCATGGATGAAAATTTTATAAAGAGAGGAGGATGTAATATCCTAGTTAAAAACCCCTCTCACATGCGGTGTGTGGGAGGGGCAGTGATATGAGGTGCATGGGAGATAGCCCGTCAGGCAGGCATGGGCGGATGGGATGGGTATGAGTCATATGGGCTACCATGCATGCCTTTCTCTACAGTTAGGAAATAAGGAGATAATTGAGGAAGAAAACATAAGGAAGGAGAGGAGAAGAGAGGATTAGGTGTTGTTGCTTTGAAGCGCCATGCTCAAGAGGAGCAATCAGAAACCTTCGAGGGTTGTCACCAAGGTAAGTGATAAATAGACCCCTTTTCTCTTGCAACAAAATTTAGATTTATAATGTTTATGTATAGATGTTACTTTTTACATGATTTTTGAACAGTATGGATGAGTGTTTTATGCTAGATTTGTGCTCAAAATGGGGGGCTCAATGAAAGAAAATTGTACATGCTAGACGAAGGAAAAATAAGTTGAATTTCCAAGCAAATCAAAAATGTCAATTTTTGAGTTATTTACAAGGCTTGGATTATGAATATGATCCATCTAATCTATCTATCATATGTGTATTTAGCTTCCATGTAAATCTCATGAATTTTGGATGAGAAATGATTAATAAATTTTGTATAATCGTTATGTACATTGGAGATAAACTTTTATGTCATATCATCTAAATGAAGAAATTTTATTTGACATATTAGTCTTGAAATGACCCTTTTGTGATGTAGAATACATCTAATAGGTCAAATGCATGAAATAATATGTACATAAGATTTTATGCACTTAAATAGAAATAAAGAAAATATTCAAAAAGAACAAACATCCCTTTGTAAACAATGCACACATAAATGTTGAAACGGGTTTTTATTGTGCACATGTTTTTCAAAATCTGAACTATTAGATATGCTTTAAACAATGTTATTAGGCTATGGTAGAAATTTGGGGTCAAAATGACTTCGTTTAATGTGTTAAATGTAATGAATTGTGGAAAATATAGAATTCATTGAATCTTGAATTTTTGGGCCATAAGTCAACTTGTGGACCACATGGAATGATTAGGATATTTTCCAAACATTCTAGAAACTGATCCCCAAGGTTTGGAAAACTAGATATATTAGAAAAATCAAATTTTAACAAAAAAAATAAAAAAAAATTATGCAAGGCCAACCCAGCCAGCAACTACGGGCCTCAAGCCACACCAACGCCAGGCCAGTCAGAGCCCACCATTAGGTAGGCCGAGACCAAGAGGGGAAGCCCACCCAAGTGACAAACATGAGCAAGTGATGGTGGTGGCCAACCGACATGAGCTGCGACTTTCAATGGCGCAGTCCAATGGGACAAGCCTTGGCAAGCGTGGGCCCAGGTGGCAACAGTGGTGGCGTTCGGCGACATCCAGTGAGCGTATGAACAACCCAGATTATTTTTTATATATTTTGATCATCTGATTTTTGATTTGGGTGATCCAATAGTTAATTTTGGGGTTTTTAGATGCTCTAAATCTAATGGAACTATCAGATTGACCAAAAGGTAACCAAATCATGAGCGATTGAATGGTCAAATTTGTCTTAATGAATCATGGACCCCATGAACTCCCAATTTGATGATCAAATGGTTGATCTTAAGGTTTTTGGATGTTCTGGATCCAATGAAAGGGTTAAATTATCCAAAATATGACCAGATCATGTAAGATTGAATGGTCAAATTTGATTTATTAAATTTTAGACCCTACAATCACTAATTTGAATGATCAAATAGTTAATATGAAGGTTTTTGGTTATTCTGAACCCAATGAAACGGTTAGATCACCAAAATAATGGTTAGACTATGCATTCTTGTTGGACATCTGTAAAAGAAGGGGACTTAAGGTGTGAATTGATATGTTATTCACTAATTTATACTAGTTATAGTCTAAGATAGATTTTTTATTATTGTCCAATAAATTGCATATGATTAATTATGCTGCTAGTGAAGCTCATTAGTTGAGGTGCCTTCCTAGTGGACTGGCCCAGATGGCCTAAAGCGCATCAGAAGGACATTGGATTATTTTGTCAGTGACACTGCCAATTGAGCCTGCTGATTGAGTTGTCCTATAAGTGGGCTGGCTCGGGTGGCCTGGAGTGTATAGCATCAGATGATATCTGCATATTATAGTGGAGCTACCTTATCATTAGCTTGGATTATGACATGTACTAATAATGGCACATGATGTAAACTATTTTTATACATATGCTAATTGCATCTATTCTACTTAATGAGTTATGACTCACCCCTTCTTAATTTCATTTTTTTCAGAAAATGCAGTACAATGAGTACATTAGTTTGTGGTGCAAGGGGTAGAAGATGTTGAATGTCATTCCAAATAAATTTTAAAGACAACTTATGTCTATTATTGTATGAGACTTGTATAATGAAATTGGCATGCATTATTATTTATTATGATTTTCTTTTTATTTTTTGTTATTTATGTGTTGTGTATTATCTTAAGTGCGATAGATCTAGGGAGAATTCACCCTCGGTTTAAAAATGATATTAATTATATTTTTTTAGGCCAGGCCGTGACATTTGGCATGTTTCCCTCTCATGCAAGTATCACACAATTATCCTTTATCGAATTTTAGTTCAGGTAAGCCAACAACAAGGTCTTTTTAGTATAGTCTTTCTATCATGTCTTTGTTGGCATTTCTTAACCTTCTATGCCATAATAGGGACTCGTCGTGACTAATAAGACATTTAGCTTGGATATCACATAAGTCGACAATATACACATTTCCATATCTCTTGCCTAGAACTACAACCGAGTCATGCTGAACTAAAATAGAACACATATAAGATTCAAACATAACCTTGTAACCACTATCACAGAATTGATTAATACTCAGCAGGTAATGCTTTAATCAATCAACTAATAAAACATTTGAAATAACAATAGATTGTGGTTGGCCAACCTTACCAATCCCAATCACTCTACCTTTCCCATTATCTTTGAAGGTTACTATTCCACTGTGTTTTTCTTTTTAATCAATGAACAACTCCTTCTCCCCTATCATGTGTCTTAAGCAACTACTATCAATGTATCACATGTTGCTTCTTGTGGCTCTCAGACACATCTACAATAACAGGTTCAGGCTTTAATCTTTGGTACCCATCTGAGAATGGGTTTAAGGGGGTTAGTGGTAGCAAATTTTGATACTCATTGTTTCTTGGGTGCCACTATTTTGTTGTTAGGAGATGGAATTGCATTACTATATTTGCAATAACTTTAGGAACCCAAACCATGGTTTTTTTGGCCCTTTATTTTCTTTCAGAATTATAACTTTGTTTCTTATGTTGCTAACCACCTTTATTCTTTGGTTTCATTTTAAACAAGGTGGAGGTTAAGGTTTGTCTAAAGGTGTTATTTTTCACCTTAACTAGCTCAAATTCATGAATGGTGCATTGATCACTTTAGAGATTTTTATTTTTCATCTTTTAATTTAGAGCACTTATTAGTTACTTTCAATAGTTCCTTCTTTGTCTTCTTGTACTTCGCTTTTAGAGCCTTGAAATCATAATATAAACTTTCTAATTCTTTAAAGAAATTTTGAGATTCAAGTTCAGAAGTTACTTCATCTTCATGATTTTCCATGAAGCTAATTCTAGTGTGATAGTCTTCTTGATCTCCTTTTGTTGGTGATAGTCTGATGAATTGTGCTTCATGATCTTCCTCGCTATCACTAGAAATTTCATGTAGCATACTTTCTAGTATGTCCCATGCAGCAAGAGCTTTCTCTTTCTTGAACTTCTTCTTGTTATTATTCTTCTTCTTTTCAGGATTTGAATTATATTTTTTGTTTTGTTACTCCCCTTCTTTCTTATCAAGTTCTTGACAGCCGTATCTCATTTGGCCAGGTTTTCCATAGTTATAGCAGGCGGGGATATCTTTTCTTTTGTCTTTGTTTCTAAAATTTTTGGAACTACTTACATCTTTCTTTTTGAATATGGCTCTAAATCTTTTGCTTAGCATCTCCATGTCATCATTATTTTCAACTCCACTTGTTGAAGCTTCACTTTGCGAATCATCATCTGATTCAACTCTTAAGGTGGTGTTTCTTTTTTATTTTCTCTCTTTAAGAGTTTTATGTTTCATAAGGACTTCATGGGTTATGAGGGAACCCATAAGTTCTTCTACTTTCATTTTGTGCAAGTTTCTAACTTCCTAGATTGTTATGACCTTTGTCATCCATTATCTTGGCAAAGACCTCAGGATCTTCTTCACCATCTTGGGTTCTTTATATTTTTCTCTAAGACCTTTCAACCAATTAGTGATCGTTTGAAATCCTTCAAACATATATAATATTGTCTCATTATCTAGCATATGAAAGGCTTCATATTCCTACACAAATATGTTAATTTTAGTCTCCTTAACCTGTTAGTACCTTCATGTGCAACTTTTAGCTTATCCTAAATATCCTTTATTGAGTCGCACGCTGAGATCTTTTCAAACTTAGATGACGACAATGCACAGTAGATGTTATTTTAGCATTGACATCTCTCTCTCTCTCTCTCTCTCTCTCTAGTAATACAATGTATTCTATGGTATATTTATCTTTTGTGTTCATGACTATCTTGCCATCCTTAATAATTTGTCGTAACTTGTAGTTAATGGCTATCAAAAAGTTTTGCATATGCATTTTCCAATACCCATAATTGGTGCCATCAAAAAATGGGGGTTTAGTAGTTAACTGTCCTTCAATTGCGATGTCGTGGAGTGTGTTAGCCATAGGGATCACTTCAAATTTTAGCGAATATAAAATTGTGCTAAAAAGAATAAGGAATAGATCATGCAGTACAATATACACAGGAATGTTTATAGAGGTTCGAGCCATAACATGATACCTACTCCTCTCTGAGTCAGCCTCACTTGCTGCACTCAACTTTCACTAATCACCTGTTGGTTTTATAAGCTCACCAATAAACTTACACCCATTAGTTTTCAAACTCACTAACAAACTTATACAAGTTGGTTTCAAAGTTCACAAACAAACTTATACACATTGGTTTTCAAAGCTCACAAATAAACTTATACACAATTAGCATGTTGACCCCAAGGGTTTGGTATTGATGATTAACAAAATTTATTTATGACTTGAATTAAGCTAATGATGTTTTGCAAAGTTCTTATAAAAATAGAGAATGAAAAAGGGAAGAAAAAGAAATTGTTCATGATTGCTATAGCAATTTGCTAAAGTAACTTTCGATCATAGAACCAAATTCTGACATGTCTACAGTAACTATGGACAAAAAACTCAGACATAGACTTCAGACCGAGTGCTACAATAACTGTGATACAATAAATTGCTTAAGCAAGCCCAAAATATTAATTTTGGGCATGGCTATTCAAATTTTGAACTTGGAGAAGCATTTTTGAACATGGTCATCTTCATGAGTACCACAGTGATCTGCTACTGTGAACTACTACATTGATTTTTGGACATAGCTACAGTCAAGTCCGAAAATCAACCTCAAGTCGAAAAACTTAACTTCAGACATAGACTTCATGAGTGTTATATTAATTATTATAGTAAAAATAATTGTTTTCAAACATTCAGAAATTTAATGCTCTACAAAATCCACGTTTCGCAGCGATCTTCTTATAAATGGTACATAACCTCTCCGGATTGTATAAATAGATAATCTATTAAGAAGAAACAAGATGCTTTAAGGTTCTAAGTGCCAAAGACAAATCAAATATAAGAAACCCATTCAAGTTTCACAAGTGTCTTCATTCCAAGGTGCTATCAAGATCAAAGAGCTTCAAGACCACATCAATACCACTTCACGAGAGTTCAAATTCACTATAACGTGCTTTATTATTGCATCTTTTATATTTGATTGAGCTTTAACTATGTGTACTCATTAGCCTAGATTAGAGGCATTCCATTGTACATATTTGTAAGAGTTTCTGATCAGCTCTAGGAAACCAGATTGGGAAGTTGTTAGTTAGCTTGAGAAACTAGATTATATGAGTTGGTGGTGAGCTCTTGGGAAAACCATCATTATATGAGTTGTTAGTGAACTCGTAAAAACTAATAGTGTGAGTTTCTAGTGAGCTCAGTAAAACCAATGTATGAGTTCTTGGTTAGCTTGGGAAACCAAGTGTGATTCCATAGGATATAGTGGAACCTAAGGTTGGGGAAACCTCAAACAATGGAGTAGGTGCCAAGGGGGCCCGAACCACTATAATCCTTATTTTTTTATTATTGTGTGCTTGTGTGTTTTCATTGCATTGCACAATCAATTTATTTTCCCCACACCTTTTGGAATCCATATTTTCATATACTGTACGTTTTGGGGCTAATAATTGGTATCAGAGCAGGGCACTGAATTTGGGATTCACATTTTTATCTCTACCTCAATGTAATTCCATATGGCAAATAGTTTTGGTGGAATCAAGGAGGGTCAATCAATCATTAGACCTTCATATTTTGATGGTGGGGAGCATTATAGCTATTGGAAAATAAAGATAAAGAACCTTTTAATTGTCAATAGTTATAAGTTATAGAAGATAGTAGAAGAATGAGTGATGCTCTCCCCTTCAAAGGAGAGTAAATGGGCTAATCAAGACATTAGAGTTGTTCAGTTACATGCCAAAGCCAAAAACGCTCTATATTGTGCTCTCTCTCCATTTGAATTTGAGAAAATATCCTCATGTGAAAATGCTAAGATGATTTGGAATCATTTGCAAGCAGTTTATGAGGGGACGTGCCAGTTTAGAGAAGCTAGGACTAGTTTGTTTGTCCAAGAGTATGAAAGTTTTTTCATGTTTAGTGAGGAGTCTATTTCTGAAATGTTTTTAAGATTTATGAGACTCGCTAATAGTCTAAAAAATTTAGGCCATGAGATTTCTTGTTCACAGCAACTTAAAGAGATTTTAAGATCTCTTCCTATGGATTGGATGCCCAAAGTTATAGCTATTGAAGAGGGCAAAGATTTGAACAAGCTCTTAGTTGAAAAAATCATGAGATCCTTAATGACCCATGAAGTATGGAAGAACAAGAAAGAAGGAAAGAAGATGAAGATAATTTATGGCCATGGAAGTGCAGATTCTTCATGTAATGAAGGAGAGGATGATGATATAGAAATTATGAAAACCCTCTCTAAAAGATTAGGAGTCTACTAAAGAAGAAGAAAAAGAAGAAATTTGTAAATTCAATAGAACATTGTACATGTGAAGAAGAAGAAAATATAAATGTAAATGTAGAAGAAGGAGAAAATCATTTATGTATAATTGCCTAAAATCACTTATGTATAACTATCTTCTAATTGTAACCATATTAGGAGAAGAAGTAGTTGCTTAACTATGGTAAACAAAAATATCAATCTGTTTGAGGCGGCTAGGTAGGTGAAGGTATTGTATTTCATTCCCTAGTCTATACACTACAATGCATTACATTTTTTGCCTTCATCACTTTATCTCTCATAAGAGAACCATCTTGCATATAAGTATGCAAGAAGAGCTAAATAGATAATCATCTATTGCTTAGACCAAATGAAATTAACCTTAATGTCATTATAGTCCCAAGGTATAAGTTAAGCCTATTTGGGAAACTTCACAATTTAAGGTCAGGGATAGGTATTCCAATCCTAGTCAGACCTTTTGTAATCATTATTATGGATTGATTTACTATTAATAGCTAGATGAACTTTAGTTTGAATCTGAGAAATAAAGCTATTAGATTATGCATGATAGGGGGAGCAAGGACAATGAGGAAAAATGATTTAAACAGGGAGAAGAAGTAGAAACTAAACTTTTGAAAATTTTTGAATATGGACCAATCTTAGCATAGTGGATTGCAACGAATCAAACTTTCATATGCTTATTATATAAGTTAGGGGAAGTTTACATTAGTTCATTAGCACTATTTTATTAGTGCAAATCTTTAATTTTTACCATCATCAAAAAGGGAGAGATTGTTGACCCAAAGGGTGTGGTTTTGACAATTAATAAAACTTGTTTATGACTTGAATTAAGCCAATTCTTGTAAAAACAAAGGAAGAAAAAAGGGAAGAAAAAGACGCTATTACCGAGCATTGCATTAATTGTGCTACAGCAAGTCCGAAATATTAATTATGGACATGGCTATTCAAATGTCAAACATGGCAAAGCTTTTTCAGACATGGCCGTCTTTTTGAGTGCTACAGTGATCTGCTATAGTGGTTGCTATAGTAATTTTTGAGCATAGCTATAATTAAGTCTAAAAATCAACCTCATGACTGAAAACTTAACTTCGGACATAGACTTCACGAATGCTACTAGAATAGCTATTATAGTAAAACTACTACAATAAAGAATCATTGTTTTCAAACGTTTAAAAATTTAATGCTTCGTAAAAGCCACATTTCACAATAGTCTTCTTCCAAATAGTCCATAATCTTTCTAGATTGTATAAATAGATAATCCATTGAAGAGAAATAAGATACTTGAGGATTTTAAGTGCCAAAACAAATCAAATACTAGAAACTCATTCAAGTTTCACAAGTGTCTTCACTCCAAGATGCTACTAAGATCAAAGAGCTTCAAGACCACATTAATACCACTTCATAGGAGTTCGAATTCACTATAATGTGTTTTATTATTGCATCTTTTATACTTGTTTGAGCTTTAACTATCTGTACTCATTAGCCTAGATTAGAGGCATTCCATTGTACACATTTATAAGAGTTTTTTGTCAGCTCTAGAAAACTAGATTGGGAAGTTGCTGGTTAGCTCTTGAGAAACCAGATTGTATGAGTTGGTGGTGAGCTCTTGGAAAAATAATCATTGTATGAGTTGGTGGTGAGCTCGTGAAAACCAATAGTGTGAGTTTCTAGTGAGCTTGGTAAAACTAATGTATGACTTCTTGGTTAGCTCAAGAAACCAAGTGTGATTCCACGGGGTATAGTGGAACCCAATGTTAGGAAAACCTTGAAGAGTGGAGTAGGTGCCAAGGGGGCCTGAACCAATATAATCTTTATGTCTTTATTATTATGTGCTTGTGTGTTTTCATTGCATTTTATTTTCTGCACTTTTATAATTAGTTTATTTTCTCTATAACATTTGGAATCCAATTTTGTCATACACCATACGTTTTGGGGCCAACAATTGGTTAAGGATTGAGTCCCTTAACCAATTCTTCCAAAAGCTCGAGCTGTCAAAGACTGAAGACTTAATTCATATATCTTAATAGTACAAAGCCCAGACATGTCTTGTGTAGCCAGTGGGCATGAGGGGCTTCACAAGGCATAGTGCCTCGGTAGGTTGGGCTGTCATTCCCCTAACAATAATGGAATGGAGACTTAATCCATATATCCTAATAGTGCAAAGCTCAAACATATCTCGTGCAGCTAGTGGGCATGAAGGGCTTCGCAAGGCATAGTGCCTCGGTAGGTGGGGCGGTCAATCCCCTAACAACACATGCGGATCCCCCCTTATTGCACGTGGTGTCTGACTGAAAGGGAGCTTGCTAGTCCCATACCCAACACAACAAGCCCCTTGCTTGCTATCCTAAACAATAAAAGTTGTACAAAAAAATGCCTCTTACATAGGCTGAGATGTACATGAATTTAAATGCGGAAGAAATAAGTATAGATTAATAAATATAGAGAAATTTGAACTCCTAACTGTTGTTGCAAAGATTAAGCTTTGAATACAGATTATTTTTTACACAATGAAGTTAGAAGTAAAACTTTAATAATGAAGCTGGAAGAAAAACTTTAATACTAAGTAAATGCTCTTGTTTTCTTCTCTAACTTGTCTAACTTTTTAATCCCTTTTTTAGAATGACTTTTCTTTACTCCTTTTAAACTGAGATTTAAAATCTATCCATTGGAAAAAATGATGTTTATTAAATGTGAGCGAATCGATAAGATTTTCCGCCCGTTAAAGCATTCTCGCGGGTTCTATAGTTTAAAGGCTCTCAATAATGTCTGTAGTAAGCAACTATGTCCAAAGTTAAGATTTCAAACTGATGTGAGTAGCTCAATTTGCAATAGACTTCTTTCAGCTATGTTCGAAAGTGAATTGTTGAGTCTTTAGTAAGCAACTATGTTTGGAGTTAAGATTTCAAACAAACATGAATAGCTCAACTTGGAACAGAATGGGTTTGGTTACACATACCCAAATAATTATCATCAAAATTTTTGAATTGACAACGGATGTACGTTTTGGGTGATGGTACAACCGTCCTTATTTTCTTCCCGGCATTTATTCAAGATGAGCTGTGCCGGGTCAGACACAAGTGCATCAACTTCTTCACCTCTTTCCCTAGCCCGCGAAAGTGGGACTTTGCTCACCTCTTAATGACTCGGTTCACGGATCTCTCTTTAGCCTTTTACATTTAATTTTTTAGACTCATCCGATCATTAAAACATTTCAAATATCATTTATTTATTTCAAAACAAAAACCATGTATATTAGATGCTTAAGCAGGGCTACATAAAAAAATAGAAATTGAATAAATAATAATATAGCGTACTTTTAATATGCGAAAAATTTATTATTGATTTTTCCAATTATAAAATATACATTTAACATTTTGTGTAATATACAATATTATTTAGATCGCTTGATCCACGTACATATCTTTGCTTGGGCTTGTCCTGTGGATTGCTGAGCGGTAGTAGCTATTGAAGTTCCTAGCTCAGCCAGCTGAGAGTTTCACGTGCGTGCATGGAAGTCGTGTCGCAGCGTACCAAGCGAATGTTCATGCCTCTGTTGTGTGAACAAGCGAAGCAGGGGACTGACCAGGGTCCAAGATGGGTCATTTTTCTCCTCGCCTGCGTCGTTGAAAAGAAGGGCTCTGCTCTGTGCGTGTCCTTGTCGTACAACAGGTGGGTTGATTAATGGATGCTGGACAGGGCGTGAAAACTTCAGACTAAGACAAGGTAATAAAAATAACAAAGGAAATGCTCAAAAGTCACTGCTATCTCATGAACAAATCAATTGAGATAATTCATTGGATAATTATACAATAGCCGAGCTAGTTTCTGATTTTACATGAGAGAGAAGATAATTCCAAAGCTGCTCAGTTTGTGGCTTTAATTACACCATTATATATAGCAACGTCGAAAACGGCTATTGTTAAGATATTTAATATCTAACTTTAAATGCTGCATACTATAGAAATCTATTTGGAACGAGTCAAATTCGGCAGGCAGGTCTCATGCTTTCGACCACTCACTCTTAACGAATGCAGGGGGTCACCTCCGCACATTAATCGCATCATTGTCTCAAATTTTCGTGCATAAAACCCAATTCGGGACACTGATTCAGTGCTTGTTTCGAGCTATTCAAGTGTCTGGACATTCAATCATGTGTACCGATTGAACGGTTGTAGGTTCACCACTGTTTATAAGCTATAGTGGACGATCAGGCAGCGTATACTTAAAAGGCGAAAATGAGAAAAAAAAAAAAAAAAAGTAAAAGAGGCTAGGCAGGCAACCCTACTGCACTTCTTTATTACTTGTCCCTTCCATGCTTTTACACCAGAATGCGCTTTTGTCTTATTGGGATTCGCGTGGAGACGGTGGGTGGAAAAGAGACGGGAAGAGGGAAGGTGGGCAGGCTGGGCTATTCTGTCTTCGCCTGTTTACTTTTTTGAAATTTTGGGAGGTAAAAAGGCCAAAGGAAAACAGTAAAGCCACACGAAACACGAAGTGCGTGGTGAGGGACACGTAACGTAGCCTGCTGTCTCTTGCCTTCCTTTTCCCCTTCCTCTGCAGCCTCTGACCCCTTTCGAGAAGTCGCGTGTTCCAATTCACCAACCTACCCGCAATTCACCGAGATAAAATCATAACATCTAATTACACGAGTCAAAGCAGCCCGGATGTTGGAATTGCCTTTTCATTAGTGTTGCCCTTCCAAATGAAAAGCTAGCACGCTTTGCATCATTTCATGATCAGGTGACCCGAATTTCAGTCTAATTCAACTTAATAATAATACCACCTGTGTTTGTCATCGAACTCAACTCATGGTAATGCCGCTTGTTAGCATTAACGAGCGTTCACCATCAAAGTCTCTCATTATAGCATGCAATATAGACAATAGTAGGTACACGAAAAGCCTCTTTAGTATTAATTGTTAATACGTAATGCGAAGAGAAAAAAGCTTAATTAAAAGTAGGATTAAAATAGAGCGAGTTAATTATTTATCCGAGGCATTTTCATAGCCCTTTGTTGTAGCGACTATTCAATAATCTGCTTCCACGGTATAAGTTGTGGGGTGTCATCCTTCATATGCTCCATTATGGTCAACAAAGAGAACAGGAGTAATTTCTATATTTATGGTCAATTAGAGAATCATAATCCTGAAATATGTTCTTTCTTCGTTGGCCGGCTAAAAGCGGATGCATTATTTGCCTCCCCTGATCCCAAGCATTTGAAGTTAGGCTTTGAAGAGAGTAGATTGACGATACCACGTAATGTGCATGGCCAAGGTCGTAGGGCATTCCTGCTTTTAATATTTCGATCGGGGATATGTCTTAGTAGCTGGGGAGCTTCTCCTATTGTAAATGAAGCTAACGAGTTTACAGTCATCATAAATCACTCCTTAAGCTTCCTTCCAATTAAATCTATAGATCGTCCTCATCATTAGTTGAATTGGGAGAATATTAGTTGGGACCATTGAGGTGGGCTTAGGAGGCCCTAGTAAGGGTGTAAATTGGGTTGGGTCAACCCATATTTGAAGAGTCCCAATCAAATTTTTAGGTAGGTTTGAGAACCTTTTTTGACCCATAAGGTTAGGTTGGGGTAAAAATGCAACCCGATTTGAAATTAGGATTAAGGTTGGGTTAATGTTATTGTAACCAGACCCATTTTAATAACTTAACAAAAAATATATTTAATCTTTCATTTACTATTTATTATTTCAAATAAAATTATAAACTTACTTTTAATTTTTTTAACGGTGCAACTCGATCCAATTCGGGTCGGTTCTTGGTTTACCCTATTTTAACCCTATTTATAAAAATTATACCGTATCCACTATTTAGGTCAATTCAATTTGAGGTTGAACCTACCATAATTTTTTAAAATTGAGTTGGCTCGGTTCTAGGTCCAAATTGGTTCCTTTAAAAATAATTTTAATTAAATTATCAACTAATTGTATAGTCCTAGTTATATATATAATCTAAGTTTGAATAAAGAATATTATTTCAAAACAAAGAAAACATGCCATGAAATACAAAATGAAAATACATCAAAAATTGTGAACTATCTTTATCAAAAATCATTCATTAGAAATAGGGACATGTAGACTTGAACCCTTTGCTTACTTACCTCATATCCATAAGATATCTCAATTATACCTGATTATTGCACCTATCACAAATACTATAGTAGAGATAATTAGTAATTTATTAAAAGATGAGAGCAGAATTCATTGAGTAATCTTTAAACTTAAAAGCATAAATGCACATACCATATAATAGTGTGAAATATACATACAAGATAAGTCCAGTTATATTAACTTGTTAAGTCTTTTAGTATTTATTTTAATAATTCATGCAAGTCGTGTCGGTTCGGGTACCCAATGTCTTGAATCAAAAAAATGAATGTGGGTTAAGAAGGTAGAATCATCCCTACCCTTTAGGTCAAAAAGGTGGAACTGAACTTATAAAAAATTGAGTCGATTCTGGTTTGGTTCACGAAGTACCCTACTCAAGTTGTACTCCTAATTATTTTAAATAGGAGTATAATTTTAAAGCTAACATTATTTTTATTTCTTTCCTCTAAAAGCCATATCACTTTAAGCTTCCTTTTAATATATTAGGCCTTGAATATTTTTTTAAAGATTAATATGTCAAGAGTTATTCTTTAAAAGCAGAATTGGTATAATTAATTAGTATTTTAAATATATTTATAAGATATAAATTGAAATTATTGACCCCAAGTTGACCCGAATTCAATACGAATTTTAGAAATTTAGGTAAGAATTTGGTTGATTTCAAACTGACCTAATCTATAAAAAGGGTTAGGTAAAAGTTTCAATAAATAGGGTTAAGATTGGGATGGTCTTGATCTAGTATAACCCGACTTGATTTACACCCGTAGGCTCTAAGTGAGGTTTCAGAGGTGCAGGCCAACTCAGAAGGAGAGAGAACTCTTGGCTCATGTTGCTTCTTAGGCCAATACAGAAGGCCCTTGGAATTTTAATTTACATTCAAATAGGAAAAATTTTAAAGAAATTTTAGGAAGAAGAACTAGAAAAGAAATTCAATTTTTTTTTTGGCTAACCGGAGGCAACTGGGTGCGGCTGGCATGTGTGCCTACAAAGGGTGACCTAATCAAAGCTTGGGCCTTGTAGTCGTTGAGCCTGCTAGGAGATGGCCCAAGCGAAATTACAGCCCATAAGGGTAATGGGCTAGCAAACATCGCGGGGTAGGGGCGCTGGGCTCGCAGTGAGTGGCGCACAAAACTCTGGACCTGTTTCATTCAGATAATTTCGAGGGCCTATCGCTTATTCACGTAAAAAATAAGCCACGTTTAAGTTTAATGGAGCTTCTAAAAGAAAATTTTAAACTGATTTTAATGGATAAGCCGTAAGCACCTCTGTTTTGGTTTTTTCGCTTATTAATTTTTTATTTTCCCAAATTATTCTTATTAAGATTATATAATTCTTATCATGCCTCTATCTCTTGTAAAACCTTTTTGCTCCTGGGAAAATGTTTTTTTCACTCGTCCTCATTTTCTCGCACAAAAGATCAACCTCTAATTGTTGGTAGGGATTTAAAATTTCTCCCCTTCTCTCTTTGCAATCTAGTTGAAGACTTCTATAATTTTTGGATGCAAGTCTCTCTTCCGCTCTCTTTGCCTTTTAGTTGAAGACTTCTGCAATTTCTAGATGCATGAATCTCTCTTTTGTGTTGCATTTTTTTTTACACCTCTCACCATTCAAATGGTTGGAAGATTGTAAACCCTTTTCATAGTTTTCATCTAAATTGTAGTGGGTTAGAAGTGAATCTGATTTTCTACCTTTAAAAATAAATTATTATTTTGTTGATTTTAGTTGTCATTAATTGGTCATCCGGAACTCCTTGACGAGGGTTACATTTCCCGACTTTTCTTTTATTTTTTTCAGATATTTTTGGAATCTTATGCTAAATGTGCTAAACCGTCTAGGTTAATTAGTAGTCATGATGTATTTATTTCTTGCCCTCACCTTTAATGGAGGAATCATCATAATAATCTTTCACATTGACTTCCTTCAAGTTCTGATTTCTAGTGTGCCAGGAAATCTAGTACAATGTGGTTTAATCATTAAGGATTATGCGGGCGATTTTTTTACTTGAAATCTGACTTCTTTGGTACTTAATTTTAGTAATTACAATTATTGAGAGTTACGATGATAATTTTATATTATAAATATAAATTTAACCATTGCTCAATCACCTCTCCATAGGAGAGGATGTCATAGAAAGGATTTGGATCTCCATTTAAAGCTATTAGGTATGTGTCTTATATTCTGCAAGGCCCGTTCGGACTGCACATAGCTTATACATATTGAGGAATGTATGTTGTAAAGGGTTATAAATAATTATATTCTCTAGGGTTAGAGGGATAAAGGGATAGACAACGAGAGGTGTGTGAGAGAGGCAAACTGTTGTCTCTGAGAGAAAAATGTGTAATTGCTTCCCCATATTGAATTATTCTTTTTTCTAGTGGAGTAAGTTGCAAAGTTGAACCACGTTAATTTGGTATGTTCTCCATGCGATTGATTTTATGCTTGTGTGCATTCTCAAATATTCAGAATAAGTAGTATCAGAGCTTTGGTTCAAGGGATTTTGGGGCATTGAAATCCGACGATCTTGAAAATGGGAGTGCGAGCATTTAATCAAAGGGGTCACGCACATAGGTGTGATCTGATTGGATGGCTAGATCCAATCAAAGGTGCAGTTTTCAGATCTGTGTTTTGGACAACTAAAATTATTCTTTGGTAAGTAGTGTTGTGTTGGTGATTAAATTGGCAGCAAGGTGCTGGTTTTTTTGTGGAAAACTATGATTGTAGTGGACTCTTGGAAGGTGCTGATCGGACAGGGCAAAGATGCTGATCAGATGGTGTAAGCAGATCAGACAATTTTGAGAGTAGCAAGTGGTTGCAGGTGCACTAGTCGGATCTAATCAGACTGCTGTGATTTCATTGGCAATGTTGATCAGACAATTTTGGTGGGGCATGCATCTGTAGGCATGTTGATCAAATGATTGCGGTTTCCAGGAGGCAGATTGGATTTGGTTGTGTGGTCGGACGAGTGTTTGATGGCTAGTGAGAGATGACCGATTGTTAGTAGTACCAAGTAGTAGGAAGTAACGACAGATAGAACAAATAGAAGATCGGATGATCAAATTTTGAAGTTGGAGAATGACAGATACTTCAAACAAGATAATAACACAAATCAGCTCGGATCAGACGATGACAATGCAAACTAATTTGAAGGTGACATTTATCATTAATCCTTTCAATTGACAGAATGATTTCACCGCGTTGTAGCAAAGGGTGAAGAATATCTTGACTTGTAAGGGGACAATGAAAGCTCTCAAGAAAAAGAAGTTAAAGAAACAAAGAAACTAACTGATGATGCATGGTAAGGCATGAGGGGTCTTAGATGCTTTCAAAATAGAGTATTACACTATTAGGGCATAACAAAAGTCTACATATTTAGAATATTTTACATTCTTATAATAACACACATATAGTATTCCAAGTTCATATAATACCAACAAGTCTAAGATATCAACAACCACACAATAACTATAATAAAATTATGGAAATCCATATTGTATATTTGGTGAAATGTCTCCAACTTCGATCGTAATTCAAAATTAATCTTCTTTATTGCATTGATGTAAGATTGCAACTCTTGAACTTGAGTCCTTACTTCCATCTCATGAAGCTCTCCCTCAGATAATGCTTCATTCAACTAGTCAAAAAAATTACACCAAATGGTTTTGTCTTGACAAAAAATTTAAATAATGTGAATAATAACTATAACAAGAAAGTCAAATATGGTGCAAAAAAAATCAAATTTGCATAGATACTTAAAAATCAAAGCATCAGCAAAACCTTCATATAGGATTTTTTTTTTAATATTTGAAGTTACATGATAGCTTTATACTACAATAATAATTTGGTTTTGCACTTCATTATGACATGATATAAAACTATTAGATAAAGATGTTATCTAATTATCTAGTAGTGTTGAAAAGGGGAAAAAATAGATGAGATATGAAAATTTTAGCAAAACATAAATATTTGACAGAAAACAAAAGAAATAAAGTATCATTAGATGGCCACCTTGTTTACCATAGCCCCTACCTCTACCTCTTAAGATCCCTCATTCACTCCTTTAAATAAGAAACATGTACGCTTGTCATGTCCAACTACCTTTTGACATCCACTACAAAGTAATGGAAAGCTTAAATATTTTACTTGTTCGACCTTTATTTTGTACAATATTTGGATCAAGAATCATAGTTTCTTGGGAGGGTTAGGTGCTAAATTTACAGTTGACTTCGATGAAAGGGTGTGTTATTTGCACTTATAACACATGGAAAGGTGCCACATTTTTTACTTTTGAAATTGTTATTAACTTAATTTTCTTCAATGCTATGAAAACTATCTTTTTTTATAGTATCACTTTCAAGTATATGATTTTCCTTAGATAACTTCATTTCCCAAATAGTAGTTGTTACCTTATCTATTGTAATTAGTAGTAATCATAAATGACTTTATATAACTTATAGCTTCATTAATCACAAATGACCTTTTTTTTTCATACATATATTAGTGCAAGAAAGGAGAACTTTCCAAATTAGGTATTAATGAAGAAACAAAACATTTAACTTTGATCATTGCATCTTGACTCCATCAATTCAATATATGTGATTTAGGCCATGTTTATAATTCCTTTATGTTGAAATATAGCAAGCATATGCTTACAAACAATTCCATGAAACTCAAAGGTTTGGCATAATCAATATGCTACTTTCTTTGTCTTATTCCATGTCACCAAGAAATTAATATCATCTTCTCTAGAGTCATATTGGAATTCCAAAATTTTTTATATGGAACCCTTTGTCTTAAAAATGAGTTGTATACATATGACCTTTTTCAAGCTACTTTATAAAATCCATCATTAGTATAAATTTCTACCATTTCATATTCAATAACATGTTTAGTCTTTAGGATAGGCATGCCATTTGAAGTATTAGCACCATTTTCAATTCATTATGGAGCCTCTTTGTAATAATTCATTCATATCCAGTGGCAAATTGTAGCAAAGTAGTCTTATAATTAACAAATTTATGAAACATCTACACTCTCATTTCTTTGTGTTGTTTACATTCCACTAAAAAGGATTCCTTTATAGCAAACAAGAATCCACTTATTCCTTATATTATATATATGATTCTTCAACAAACTATTATCTTGAAGCTCATATTCCTTAATTATCTTTTCCATGCCATCTCAAAATCATCTATATCTTTAGATTTTTTGACACATTTGTCCCAAGTTTCTTTAACATTTGGATAATTGTGCATAACATGACCTAATTGATTAGGTAACTTCGTACCAATGTGCTAAATGCATAATTGATAATGAGATTGAGGGAATACATCACTTATTACAGTCATCATTGCTAGGTTTTGGTCAGTGGTAGTAGCTTTTGGAGGTGTGTCACCCATTGCATCCCACTACATTTGAAATAAACACTTGACATCTTCAATCTTTCACCAAACAAAGCCCTATACCTAGTAATATTATTTGCTTATGATGACTAATACCAACAAAGGGTCCAAAGGGCATATTAAACTTATTTGGTTTGTAAGAAGTATCAAAGTATACTACCTTATTAAAAACCCTATAGTTAAGCTTTGATTTCCCATCAATGCAAAAAATTATGTAAATCACCTTTCATTATCTATTTGTACCTCATATGAAAAGTTAAGATTTGTAGATAAAATAAAAACTATGACACAATGAGCAAGCATATGTTTTCTCATGATGGATAAGAATAATAAAATTCATAAAGTAGTCTCAAAAATATCCAAATGTACATTTTTATTCATCCTTTTATCTTTTATATTAGAAAGTAAACTTATTCAATATTGCTGATTTTATATCTCTAAAGAGTAAAACTCATGATTAAAAAAAATGCACCATATTGAAGTGATAAAGTTGAATAACAAAATAAAGTAAAATATAAATGTGAATCATGAGTCTTGGTAAACAAGGCATAGCCACAAGACAAACAAAGGTGTAGATTATGAATCTTGGTAGATCAGCTATAAGTATAAGTGTAGATTATGAGTTTTGGCAAACCAAGCGTAATTATGGGTAAAGGATATGAGTCTTGGTAGCATGCACAACAATGGATAACTAGGATGATTGTGAGTCTTGACAAACTAGGCATAACTACATATGTAAGATGTCTTACTAGACTAAGCATGATTATAGGATAATTGTTAAGACTAACCCTATAATTAACTTGATTTTGATGATGAACAAGTTCTAATAGCTAAGTGTTGATGATAAACAAAGAAATGAGTGAAAAGAGGATACTAACAAGTTTATTTCCAAGTGTTGAAGAACTAAAATGATAAAATTAAAGAAAGATACAAGGAAACTAAATTTAAAGTGATATGGGTTCCAAAAACTCAATTTATCAAATCATACATATCATAGAATAAATAAGAATGGAAGAAAATAAGTAAATGCAAATAAAAATTAAGTCCTTATAGTTCAGAGGATAGCTCAAAGGAGAGTCGCTTCCCCTACAAAGGTCTTGAGAATACTCTGAAAAATGATTAAGTAAAATCAGGGTTTTTAGAGGTGTCTATAGAGGATATTTATAAAATCTGGGGTTGATGAAGGTGGGGAGTGATCGTGGTAGCTGGAAAGAGCCTAGACAAGGTGCGGCTCCTAGCAAGCTTCTAAGCGAAAGGTGGCAGGGATGAACCATCCCACATTGAAAATGGGGAGAAATTTCTTGAGCTTTAAATTATGGGGCTTTGTGGAAACCTATTGAGGCACCTTTTGAGGGGGTTGTATAGGCCTCATCCACAAAGGGTCAAAACTGTGAGGACAATAATGGTCCAAAGTGGACAATACCTCAAAAGTGTGGCCACTGGCTGTTACAAAGAGATACCATTTGTAACAGCCCTTGGCTATACTATTGAGGTATTGTCCGCTTTGGATCATTACAATTCTCACATCTTTGCCCCTTTATGGTTGATCCCACATAACCCTCATAAAAGGCACCTCAACAACCACAGAGCTCTACAATTTAAAATTCAAAAACTTTCTCCCCCTTTTCGATGTGCGATGGTTCATCCCTGCCACCTTTTGCTTAGAAGCCTGCTAGTAGCTGCACCTTATCCAGGCCCTTTCCATCCTCAGTGATCACTCCCTACCCTCATTAGCCTTGGATGTTATAGGCCCACCAGCTTTCGCCGGGTGTGTCCTCGAACCATTCTACTAGCGGGGATCCGGCTTTGATCCCTTTTGTAACAGCCTGTGGTCACACTATTAAGGTATTGTTTGCCTTGGACCATTATATTGGTCCCAAATCTTAGGTAAATACATAAGAGGGTGGGGGGAGGGGGTGAATTGGTTACAAAAAAAATTTTGCTTAACCCGTTTAGAATCAAGCGTCCCTCTAGCAATCAATCCAATCACTCAATCAATGATCAAATAAATAAGACATGGATTTTTATAGTGGTTCAAGTAAACACTCTACTCCACTCTTCCAAGAGCACTCTTTTCTTAGTGCCTTGGGTTCCACTATCTCTAATAGTAGAAATGCAAAAGTGCACCCTGCACTCTTTTAGACTCTAGCTTTAGGGGGCGTATCTATAGTGCCCCTAACACTCTTCTAGATTCCAGCTCTAGGGGGCATAAACATAGTGCTCTTAGCACTCTTCTAAATTCCAGCTCTAGGGGGCATAATCACAATGCTTTCAACACTCTTTTAGATTTCAGCTCTAGGGGGCATAATAGCTTTTGTCTGCACTCAGATAATCACAGCTCTTCTTGAGTCTAGTCTTAACCATTAGCTCAAGAAAATTATAATAAATGAATATCAAAACTTAAAGTACAGATACTTCTCATTAAGCACAGGGGAAGATTTCTGAAGATTGAATGCGAAAGTAAATAATCTTCCAGAAAGGTGGTTGGGAGCCTTTAAAGAAAGTTGAGGAAGGTTTGAATGCAAGGCTCATGACTCTTGAAAGATATAGAAGGTTTTAGCTCAATTTAGTAAATGCTCACAAGAGGATATTAAATATTTTCTTTGATGCTTCTTCTTGATCCAACAATGTTGCATTTATAACTACTTTGAATTCCAGCCATCAGTGGTAAGTGAACTCCATTAATGATAGAAGACCATTCTGATTAGCACATTTGAATTCTCTAACTCCTGCTTAATCCTTGTTTACTAAAATGCCTGCAGTGCTAACCTTGGAGAAAATGATTTCCAGATTCTTAATAAGTATCTATTGAAAAGTTGCTGCAATGACTTATTCTTTCATTAATATGGAAAGGATGTCATTAATGTTGGATGAAGACCAATGATTCAGTTTGTCTGTTGCTCATCTTCACTTATTACAGGCAAAGTATCTATCTAGCTGTTCATCAGACAAAGTCTCTTTATCTTCCAGTTTGTCTATGGTAAGTAGCAGACGAATCATGGAGCTATAGAGAGATCATCGTACCATCACTTCGTCTATTGGATTATCTGTTGTAAGTAACAGATAAATTGTAGAAGCACAGATGAATTATCTTTTCAACACTTTATTTGTTGGATTATTGAGGTGCAGATGAACTATCTTTTCAACACTTCATCTGTTAGATTGTCTATTACAAGTAACAGGCAAACTGTAGGAGCGTAGATAAATTGTCTCTTTAGCACTTTGTCTTTTGTAAGTAATGGATGAATTGTTGAGTGTAGACAAATTATCCTCTTATCTGTTGGATTGTCTGTTGTAGGTAGTAGACGAATTTAGAGGTACAGACAAATTCCATTACTTTGTCAGACGAACTCCACTTCTTGGCCTTTGTCTATTTTTAACAAATGATCATTGGCTTGGTGAGTTGTTTGACTATGGTTCACTTATGACAGAGAAAGTCTGTTGTATGCATGCTGTTCTGCATTTGTTAAACATAATCTCCACTTTGATAAATGAATGGAAACTTGGTTGATTCCTTTTCATTTGAGTTTTGTCTTTAGCGGTACTTCTTCTTTTGCTTCTGCACTAGCCCAAGTCTTTTTAGATAGATTTACGCCTTAGAATATCTTCTCTATGTTCATTTGTCTATGAGGTCTGCAACTTGTTTCTGCATGCTAAATACTTGACAATCATCATTAGTACATAATCTTTAATTAAATTTTGTTTGTCATTGAAACTATGCATTTATACTAACACATTAAAGTCCTCATGGCTTTGCCCCTTTGTGGTGGATCCCCATACAACCCTCACAAAAGGCACCTCAATAGGTTTCCATAAAACCTCACAATTTAAAGTTCAAGAACTTTCTCCCCCTTTTCAATATGGGACGGTTCATCCTTGTCACCCTTAGCTTAGAAGTCTGCCAGGAGCCACACCTTGTCCAAGCTCTTTCCAACCTCGGAAATCACTCCCCACCCTTATCAACCCCGGATGTCACAATATCTCAACCTCTAGAAGTCTGCAAAAACTACCCATTAGTTGTAGTTGAATTGTCAGAGTCCATAGAGGAAGCTTTGGAGGAGAAGCCCCAACCTTTAGAGGTCTGAAGAAGTCCCTGGACTGAAGGTAACCTTCCCCAACAACATATAGAGGAAAGAAGTCCTTGCTCAGAGGTTTGTATTTATTGCTACAATGGCCACTGACAAGTTCAGTCAACCTGCAAAGGTTTGAATCTCATGTCTAAAGGTTTGTAGCTGCCATTATCAGCTTTTTAGTTGAGTGGATTACAAGTCATTGTAAACGGTCAAAAACTTAATAAGCTTTCTTAAAATGACTATAATCTCTTCCAAGGACTATAAATAGAAGATCAAGTCGAAGGAAGAAGTAGTTAGACATTCAAAGAGATTAAAATCATGCATTTGAAAATTTAATAAAAGTTTTCTTCTTAGAGACAACACTCCACTATGCTTTCATCGTTATTTAGGTCAAAGCAACATCCATACTAATCACAAAGGAGTTTGTAATTCTATAGTCTATTGTATATCATTATTATTTGCTTTAAATATTGTATAATCTTACTTAAGTAAGAGGCATTTTCTTATACAAGCTTTTTTCTATTTATCTTATTTTTGCAAATAAGGAGCTTGTAGTGTTGAGTTTGGTTTCTGCAAGTGGAGAGACTTGCATTATTTGTAAGAGTTTCTTAGTGAGCTCTCGAAAACTAACTGTGTTGTTGGATAAGTTGTGTTAGCAAAACTTAAGACAGTAGTGGAAAAAAGTCTCAGAGAATCCTACTTGAATCACTATAAAAATCATTATGTATTGTGCTATGTGCCAAAATTTCTTGAAGCTCAATTTCCCCCCCTCCCTCCCACCCCC
>JAYJMB010017560.1:1225-43632 GCA_036873735.1 Pouteria campechiana
CAGGACCAATGCCTTTAAAATAATCACCACTGGGTTATATGGTCGCAAAAATAGTCCATTAATATGAAAATATTCATGAGAAAGTTCATTATAAAAATTCTTAATTACTCTAATTATCATAATTAGGGTGAAATGGGGCTGGATTTCCTCAGGTTGGAGACAACCCTAATCCTAACCCATTTTTTAAAATTTCAATCCTAACCCTAATATAAATCAGTTTTTAAAACTTTAACCCTAAACCAAACTTATTTCTAAAATTGGTGTTATGCCATGAGTTGATAATTTGAATTGAAATAAGTTAAGAATATATTGAAAAAGTTAAAAATAACATAAAATTGAACAAGAATGAAATATTTGACTCTTTTATACTTAAGAAAATTTAAATATATTAAAAGAATTCAATTAAATAAATACAAGAGAAATACAATATTTATATGAGACACTAAGTATTAAAAGTTCTAAATAAAAGATAGAGGAAATGAATGGTAATGTAAAGAAGTAAAAATATCAAGTTGAATTGAGTTCGTCGGATTGCTTGTTAATAAACCTTAATCTAATCCAATTTATTGAGCTCAACTCAATTTTTTTAACCCAAGTTTTGATTTATTTAATCTTAATCCTATCAAAACCGGTTGGGTTCAATAGGAAATGGGTTTGCACCCCTAACCACAATGGGTTATGTTCACATAGAGATAATTTCATCATAAGTATTATTAAAAGGCTTAGTTTGATACCTATGACATAATATTTATAAAATCCAATCCATTCATTATGTACACTTGATGTTACTTTTTTATTTAATATTAAAAATTTATTTGAATTTATAATTTAATTGAAATAGATTCTTAGATCTTAAGTAAACAAATAGTACCAACCGTAATGAACGGATTAAATTTTACAAATACATATGCACGTGTCTAAAATTAATTATTTTTAATATAATTTTGGTGAAAACATTTTTACATGAGCACATCTTACCGTTTTAAGCTCGTTTTTAAAGGGACTTTCCTGGTAGCAAAGATGGTTTCACCTTTTTGGGTAGAGTAATTCTTATAAATAAAGCGTTAGTATAATAATATTAATTTTGGTAAGTTTTTCATCTATATAAAGTTTAAAAAACCTTTTTGTATAAACAAGTGGTAAAATTGGAAGGCTAGTTAGTGGTTAACATTCACATATTTTTCAATTATTATCTTACTTTCTTCAATTATTCTTGTAGTTCATTTATCATTTTATTTTGGTTTTTCTGCCATTATAGTTTTTCAGTGCCACTATCCAAAATGGGTTGGGTTCAAATAACGAGCTTAATAACAGCTTAGAAATTGGCTCAATGGATATGCATACAGTTATAGAGAGGAGAAAGAAGGGCGAAAAAACCCATAAAAGCTGTCATCATCGTTGCTATCAGACGGCTTAGAATAAGCCTGAACAGTACTGGCCCAAGCGGCCCTAAGGGGAATGACGTAGGCGAAGGCTACGATCTTCGGGCATGTGCTGAATCCGACGGGGCAGAGGTCTCCGCACAAGATCCTGAGGAAGAAACTGGTTGGGGAGAAGGTGGCCGGCTGGTATCCTCACTACATCAAAAAGGACGATCCCCTTGTCATGGCTAGGCAAGAACAGGAGTATGTCTCTCTTTTACACCTATTTTTTCACTTTCCCTCAAGGAGGAATTTGATAGAATAGATGGCATGCATTTTAGAATTTCTCCGTGCTTTGTGCTCGTGGGGCCGGGGGAATGAAATTGGAAGGTTGGAAGTTTACTGCAGCTATGAAGAGCTTACGAATTGATGTTATGGATTGAAGATGGCTCCTTTATGTTTAAATCATTTGAAAGGCTTACCAGTCCCATATCAAGAGATTAGATATATGTCTTGTTGTTGTAGTGGCTAGAGGATTTTGATAATGCTTGTAACTTTTTTGTGAAAATTACAGAACGTTTGGGCATATTGAGAGGAAAAATCGATGGTTCATGAGCTTGGAAACGTTGGTTTCAGTCATACTTGATCTAGATTTTAGAATGGGAAGCTGCTATGTTTATGTCTGGCCTTTGGGACGACCCTCCCTGTAAAATTGGTTAGGATTTCCATTGAGTTTATCTGGCTAGAATGGAGCACCAGATTGATGTGGTTGGAAGAAAGAATTCCTCCACATAGATTTGGAAGGCAAGGCTTCAACAGGAAGACACAGAATCATGGTCATCATCATTATCATATGCTATTACCCATCTAAGTGGTGTCAGTTGCATGAAGTATGTTGCTCGATTCATGTCAATCTTGAGCTATATTAGTGAAAGGAAGGCTGAAAAGAACATGACTAAAGGTAAGGGCTTGGATCAAGTCTTTGGTTGTTGGAGCACTCCCTTGAGAAGGAGAGGACTTAGTACACCTCTCCCATGAAGAGGGAAGAGTGGGACATGTGTCCTAGAGGGGACACATAGCACCTTTAGATGTAGGGCATGTGTGGGACATGTGTCTCTACATGAGGTAATTAGGGACATATGGCTTGAGGGTGAGCTAATATGTGTCTAGTTGATTAGTCTTTGTATACTATATAAACCCATAAGGTTTAACTTGTAAGGGACTAGAACTTGAGTTACAGAGACAAGTCTTGTGGTGAAGGACCTTGGGCAATACTTGGATAAACTCACTCTTGCTGACTAGTATAATCTCTTGTTTATGTTGCATATGATCAAACTATTTGTCATTGCCCAGCCCCAAGAATAGCATAATTAATTGTCATTCCCAAATCCAGGGTTGAATCTTATCAGATCTACTGCACTAGAAATAGAATATAACCATAAAAGTAACCACAATAACTCATTATTAAGGAAAAATATTACATTACCATACACTACATATAATTTATTCAAGTATAATTTATTAATTAAAAGTAAAACACAACAACTATTCTTTCTGAAACCACTATCACAGAAAACCTTGCCACATCTACCTCCAAGTCACGACTAATCCTCCACGAACAGTATTTTCTAAAAAAGAGTAAATAATATTGGGGTGAGTGACACCAATTGAGTAAGTAATATACATGTAGCTAGCATATATGATAAAAATACTGATCATATCACAATACATATCATAAACTATCTTGGTTGATTAAACACAACATTAATCTAGGGAAGTACATCTCATCTCTTTTATGCTACTCATTCAGACCTCTTTATCTGACCATCATCTTGTCAGATTAAGGTCTTAGATCATGTCTTGATTAGTTTAGTGGATCTTATCATCATATCTATTCACTCAGACCTTATGATCTAGTCATTATCAAATACATCAACATCTTAGATCATATCATAGCAAGTTTAGTGGACTATAATGTCACATATGTCCACTCAACCTCATGATCTGGCTACTTTTTGAACAATTTGATCCTTCCATTAGGTCCAAAATATCCAAAAAACTTAAAATAAACTATCTGATCTCCAAATTAGAGATTGTTGTTGAACCAAATGATGTATATGACAAACGGATAGGTTTTGATAATAAGCAACAACATATGAGTGAACACTTGTGGTACTAACAGTTGTGTTCCCAACCATTGCAAGAACAGATATAAACATATATGGAAATAATTCAAATGGAGTGGGAAACATACACAGCAAAAGCATCATCAAGCAAAATCCACTGATCGAAAGAAAATAAGAATGCTCAGAAAGAATGACACTTAAACTTTGAAAAGAAGCCGTAAAATATATCTATAGCCATGATATTCAAACCTCAATGAGTAATCGAATAAATCTTCTACAAACAAGTCAGTATCAAATAGCATCTGCTTTAGACAAATTTAGATAAAGTGTTTCACGGACAAGTCAGATAAACTGCTTATACTTAACATCTGTTTGCAACACAAAGACAAATTCAGTTTGCAGAAGCAAAGATGGAACGAAGCTTAACTCAAGCAAATGAAGACGAAATGATCAAGCATTTGTCTCTCAGATAAAGTCTATCTAAAACTGAAGAAGATCAACAAACTTATTTGCAATCCTCTAAAGAAGATACAGAAGATGAAGTAAAAGCGGCATAACAACCATAGATGAACAACTTTGTCTACTGACTTCATTTGCAAGTTTGTTTGTCACTTACAACAGATAAACCATCAGACGACTACTAAAGAAATGATTTGTTTATACCTCAATGATTCGTCTATTACTTTAACAGACAAACCATCAGACAAACTACTAGAAAGAGGATTTGTTTATGCCTCGTAACGTCATTTATCACTTATGATAGATAAACTAACAGACGAACTATGTGAAAGACTTTGTCTGCGGCTTGTGATTTTGTCTACAAATCTCTATAGACAAACAACAATAAAGTCATTTCGTCTGTTGTAAAGGAGCCTTGTCTGCATCAACAAGAGTCGTCTGTTACTTATAACAGAAAAACCAATAGACAAAGCTACTTTGTCTAATAAAAGAAACTTCATCTGATGAACAGTAAAGAGAACTTCATCTTAGCTTCTACAATTCATTTGTTACTTACAACAGACAAACTAGAAGATGAAGCAAAATGCTACAACTATCTCAGACAAATTTACAAAGACAAAGTTGTTTATTATGTGGAACTACTAAGAGCCAATTTATCTATTACTTGCAAGAGACAATCCAAGACTTGATCATATAAAGTCCTTAGATAAAATATGGTTGAATCTCTGTGGTATATCGTAATGAGTAGAAGCCACTTGTACCAAACATCACTGACTGCCCTCTTCGGTCAAGCTTTCATTTGAAGCATATTCTATTAAACAAACCAAACAAATCGAGCTTTGCTGAAGATAAAAAGAAACTCAAAGGAAAGCAATCTTCACTCTGATAAAGGTTGAAACTTTCGGAGGCTACGTCTCTTTGGGCTTAATGGGCCTCTTTTCAAAATAATGAAAGATTTAATCATACAAAAATGTCTTTATCTAGTGTTTGCTAAAACTAGAAAGGCATCTTCTTCAAGGACAGCGCTGTAGGCTTTCTAGCTACAACGAGTTTATCAAGAAGATAGTTTTTCAATGAGAGAAATCTAAACAGTCTTCAACATTCAAAGAAGCCAACTACCTAAAACGGACAGAAATTTCTGAAGCAATATAAAGGTAGTGCAGTGTCAACAAAAAAAGGTTGAGGAAGTATAGAGAAAATGATAATAGAGCTTAAATGAGTAATCTCTCTCAATTAGACAAAGCTTTCTCCTAGATAATCAATCTCCACTGCGCTGATAGATGAAGAGCCATAAAGATCTATCTTATTTATAATTGTGGTGTATTAATATCTAATGTGCTTCAACAAGATATCATTTTATATGTCTTAAACTTCGTACAAATTAGCCTAGTAAAAGAGGTAATGTAATGTGCAAAATGAGTATTGTTAATCAGCTATGTGAGTCTGTGGTGAGCTTAAAAAAATCATATTGTATGAGTTATTGGTGAGCTCTAAAAAACTAACAAGTTTGCTGGTGATTTTCAAAACCAATGAGTTTCCTAGTGAACTCATGAAAACCAAAAGAGTACTTGAAGTACTGTGTTTATGCTCCCTGGAGTTGGAATCTAGAAGAGTGTTGGGAATACTTTATGCCCCCTGGAGCTAGAATCTAGAAGAGTTCCAAGAGCACTAATGTATTTCCATTATATGGTATATAGTAGAATCCAAGGCATAATGAGTGCTTGCACTTGGAAGAGTAGATGTAGGGACGAGATTCCATAACCACTATAAAAATTGTTGCATGTATTATCTGCTTGATTATTCTACTTAATATGATATTATCAAATACATCATCACACACATAATAACTTGTTAGAAAAAGAGTATAGCTAACAAAAGCCAAATCTAGAAATGGAGCTAGCACTATAATTGAACAAACAGATATGAAAATATCATGTGTTACATCACTACTTCTGCTTAGCTCATTAATTTTTATTTGACCATAATTTTTATTATATGCTTAATTTAACACTCATATCTTGAGCTATCTATTACATGGAACCAATAATCGTGGGGTCCCTAAATCAACAAAACAAATTTGACAATTCATCTTCATATGATCTGGCCATCTTTTGAATAATCTGACCAGTTTTATTAGATTCAGAATATTCAGAAACCTCAAGATTGACTACCTGATCATCCATATCAGATATCGTGGGGTCTATAAATCAATAAATCAAGTATGATCATTCAATTTTATATGATCTGGTCACCTTTTGGTCAATCTGATGATTCTATTGGATCCAGAATGTCTAAAAACCTTGAAATTGACTACTTGATGATCCAAAATGGAGGTCGGATGGTCCAGATACAAAGAAATCAATCTAGGTCGTCCGTACATCGCTGCCACTAGTGGAATCTTGCTTGGGTTAATACCAGGCCGCTGGTGCTAGGTCGTCCGCCCAAATGAGCCCGCAACTACTTAGGCTTCATGCTGGGTTTTTCGCCTAGGCCCACTATATTTAGCTTGGCCTATTCTGTCTCTAGGCTTGTGGCCTGGCTACCTATGCTGGGCTAAAGCCCGGCGCTGACGTTGGCTCAACCAGCAGTCGGCCCACGCAAAATTCCAGGCAGCAAAGCTGCCAGGGACTTGCACCTAAAGTAATTTTCCAATAGATTATAAAAATTTGATTTTTTTATGTTTAATCTATACTTCTAAGTTTTGAAAACTAATTTCTAAAATAACAATGAAAATGCCCTGATAATCTAATGTGGTCCATTAGCCATCTATGGTCCAGAAATTTCAAATTTAATGAATTTATGTTTTCTACATTTCATTAAATTTAACCAACTAAATAAATTCATTTCAACCTAAAATTTCTACCATAGGCTAATATCAATGTTTAAAATATATCCAACGATTCAGATCTTAAAAATAATAATTACAACAAAAACCCATTTTAACATTTATGTATTTACTGTTCAAAATACTATTCACATTAATAGTAACGTTATTATTCATAGAGTGATGTTTCGTCCCTTTTAAGAAGTTTTAATTTTTTTGTGAATATCTTTATATATATGCATTATTTAATGAATCTGATTCATAAGATGTATTTTACACAATGAGAGCTTTAATTCAAGCCTAATATTCAATATATAATTTTGCAAACTATAGAATTTAACAAAATTCTATTTTCAATCTACAAGACATTAGTTAATAATTTAATAGTCATTTCGCATCCAATTTTTACAAAATTCATATGGAATATGAATTCATAAAAATTAAAAATGATCAACATGTCCGATCATCAAATAGAATATGTATAAACCAGAATAATTTCATTTTCAAATTCACTGAAAATGAATATTTTATTATTTTACTTATGTACATCCGTATCATATGCATATTGATATATATATATATATATCTTAGCTAAAAACACAGTTTATAATGATCTAATTAGTGATCCAAACTAGTATAATTATTACATAAATAACATAAATACATCTAAATCACTTGGTTGGAAATGCACGACAGAACTAAAACAGAGCCTCTCCCTTTTCTCTCTCCTTCTCTTTCTCTCCTCCTCTTATTTGGCAGTGGTGATGGTCTTTCTCTCTCTCGCTCCCTTATTTCTCTTTGATATATTTATATTAGGTGGGGTGCAATCATACTCATCGAAAGTTGTCGTACAACCACTTGCTGATGTATGCGCATGCTAACCACCAATCACATACACATTATTAGCGTTGAAAATGGTTATGCATACATCCAACTAAATAATGTTGTTGACACCAGCCCATGTCCATTTGTTGCTGACATGGGTTATTTCATTTTTCCCACCTTATAAAAATTTCATCTTTAAAACTTACAATTGATGAGAGGAGGGAAAATAAATCAGGATAAAACTGTCACACGTTTTCTCACTATGGTTATTCCACTAAACCAAAACATGCCTTATTGTCCTTCCTTTTAACTGTCTATCATGGACATCAAGTATCCAGACTTGTCGCCCATGATATGTCAGGTCCTCCTCAAACTGAAACTGCTCTACATGTAACGCATGAGAAAGATCTTCTATATATTTCCTCAATCGAGAGATACAGGATACATTGTAGACTCCAGATAATGATGACGGTAAAGCCAACTGGTATTCCACCAATGGATTCTAAAATCTCGAACGGCCCATATAACAAGGACTTAGTTTTCCCTTCACTCCAAACTTTATAACTCTATGGTTGAGTGAAACCTTTAGAAATACATGCTCTCCAACTGCAAATTGAAGATCTTGACGCCTCCCATTGGCATATTTCTTCTGTCTATCCTAGGCAACTTCAAGATGCTTCTTTATCAGCCTAACTTTCTCTGTCATCTGCTATATCATTTCAGGTGCTAATAATTTTCGCTCGCTACCCTTCTCCCAATACACTGGCATGCAACACTTCTTGTCATATAATGCCTTAAATGAAGTCATGTCAATACTTGCTTAATAGTTATTGTTATAAGCAAACTTTACTAATGACAAATGATGATCCCACTTACTTCCCATGTCTAAATCATAAGCTCGTAACATATTCTCCATTACTTGGATCATCCTTTCAGATTAACATCTGTTTGAGGATGATATGCGTAGCTCAGGTGCAATTCTGTCCCCATTGCCTTCTGCATACTTTGTCAAAACTTTAAGATGAACCAACAATATCTATTCGATACAATTAAGACAGGTACACCATGAAGCCTAACAATCTCATGAATATATAATTCAGCCATCTGATCTGCATTGAAGGTCATCCAGTATGGTAAGAAATGAGTTGTCTTGGTAAGTCGATCCACAATAACCCAAATTGCATCACAATGTGCTTGAGCTTGAGGTAAGGTAGTTATAAAATCTATTGTGATACGATCTCACTTCCATTCTGGATTCTCAAGTAGTTGTACTAAACCAGCCAGCCTCTGATGATTAACTTTAACTTGCTGACATACCAAACACTAAGCCACGAACTGAGAAATTTTTTTCTTAATATTATTCCACCAAAAGCTTCCTTTAAGGTCTTTATACATCTTAGTACTACTCGAATGTATGGAAAACCTCGATTGATGTGCCTCTTCTAAGATCTCTCTTCGGAGACTATCTACACTCGGCACCACCAATCTATTGCGGAACAACAGAATACCATCAGGTCAATATTGAAACTTAGTATACTCTCCTCGATCTAGTTTGTTACAAACCTCTCGAACAAATGGATCTTGCTTCTAAGCTGCCTTAATTTGATCAATAAGAGTCGGCTTAATTTGCAAAGCACTTAACCATCTTACCTCTTTCAGAGGCAACCCTTTAAGTCGTAGTCCTTCTATTTGGCGGATCAACTGCACCTAATTTATGACTAGAGCTGCTACTCTTGTACAAGATTTATAACTCAAAGCATTTGCCACCACATTAGCTTTACCAGGATGATAATGAATGGTGATGTCGTAATCCTTTAATAGTTTCAACCATCTCCTCTAACTAAGATTCAACTCTTTTTGGGAGAAAATATACTTTAGACTTTTGTAATCTATGAAAATTTCTATCTTCTCGCCATATAAATAATGTCGCTAAATCTTCAAGGCAAACACGATTACTACGAGCTCAAAGTCATACGTAAGATAGTTTTGCTCAAACGGCTTCAATTGACTTGAAGCGTATGATATCACCCTACTATGCTGAATGAGAACACACCCAAGTCCTTTCCTGGAGGCATCACTATAAACCACAAAGTTATCTCTGCTATCCAGTAAAGTCAACACCAAAGTTATGGTTAATCGGTTCTTCAAGTCTTGAAAACTCCTCTCACATTCATTTACCCACACAAACTTTGTATTTTTGTGTGTCAATTGCATCAAGGGCACCATGATAGAGGAGAAATTTTCCACGAACCATTCATAGTAACCCGTCATCCCCAAGAAACAATGGACCTTGGTTACAGTAATAGGCCCCTCTAAGTTCACCATTGCCTCAATCTTTTGTGGGTCTATAGAAACTCCTTTACCACTAATCATGTATCCAAGGAAAAAGATGGTATCTAGCTCAAACTCGTACTTTTTCAGCTTAGCATACAAATTTTCCTTCTTCAAAACACGAAGCACATCTCTCAATTGCTCTGCATATTGCTCTCTAATCTCGAAATATACCAAGATATCATTAATAAATACAACCATGCATTTGTCTAAGAACTAACGGAATACACGATTCATTAAATCCATGAAAGCTATCAGAGTATTTGTTAGTCTGAAAGACATCACTAGAAATTCATAATAACCATATCAAGTGCAAAAAGCAATTTTAGTTAGATAGGTCTCCTGCCCTAACTTTCAACTAACGATAGCCGGATCAAAGATCAATTCTTTAAAAGAGAGTCGATCCTCGCAATTGTTCAAATAAATCATTGATGCGTGGTAGATGTTATTTATTCTTGATAATCACCTTATTAAGTTCTCCGTAGTCTATGCATAATCTAAGACTACCATCTTTCTTTCTTACAAAAAGAATCCGTTCTCCCCAAGACGATATATTAGGGTTGATAAATCCTAGGTCAAGCAATTCCTACAACTGCTCTTTCAGTTCCATCGACTTTGTTGGAGCCATGCGATATGGTGTCTTAGATATTTGATTTATTATAGGGACTAAGTTAATAGTAAATTCAATCTCCCTATCAGGAGGTAATATAGGCAACTCATCTGGGAAGACATGAAAATTCTTACACCATAGGAATATCATCAACCCTCTGCTCCTTCCCATCAACTGATATAGCTGCTACCAGAAAACTTTGTTGTCCTTGTCTCAACATCTTTATTGTGTAAAGAGCTGACATTAAGTGAGACAACTTTCTTTGATTTCCTTCAAAGATAAATTCAACTTGATCCATTGAATAAATCTTAATCTTCCTCTCTTGGCAGTCTATACTAACTACCCATATGCTTATCCAGTCCATGCCCAAGATAACATCTAAATCTTTCATAGGCATAACTACTAGATCAACTGGCATCACTATCTCTCCTCATAATAGGACAAGATAAACAGATATGATTTGTAACCAAACTATCACCCATAGGTGATATAACCAATAAATGCTCAACCGTCTTTCAAGAATGCAAAGCATGATCTCGAACAAATTTAGATGCTACAAAAGATCTATCTGCTCCAGTATTAAATAAAGCATGACAATAATGTCCATAAAGTCGGATGATACCTATCATTACGCTTACTTGGGTGGTCTATTAACCACCTCACTATTATGGTATTGTTGCTCAGTCTGCTGCTTTGGTCTATTGATTTTGTTATAGTTGTTGTTGTTGCTATCCACTTGTCAAAGGGGATTGAAATTCCCTAGAGTAATGATCAACCCCTCCATAATGATAACAAACAACACCAACTGTACACTTCTTAGCTTGATGATCCATCTAGCCGCATTTGAAACAAGTATCCTATCGGAAAGTGCACTATCCAAAGTGAAACCTTTTGCATTTATTATACTTCTTGGGAGGTTTGTTTCCCTTCTAAACTTGAATTCTTTAGATTTAGATCCTTGTCCAGAATATTGCTCTTCCTGCCTCTTAGCCGATGGTTCCCCTCTATTTGGGGAATTCTTACGTTTCCCAAGAATTCCCACTGTCTCTTTCCACTCCTTCTCAATAAGCATTGCATAGTCTATCATCTGTCCATATGTTTGATATTTGAAAAGCTTAATTTGGCCTTGATGTCTGCTGCCAAACCATTCTCAAACCTTTACTACTTAACTTCCTCATTTGCAATAATTTCAAGGGCAAACCAAAGTAATGCAGAAAACCGCATCTCATATTAGGCCACTATATCTCAGCTCAAAACATTCTTGGGCTTTTTCAACCTGGAGACTCGAAGGAAAATATTTCTCATAGAAATTCCCTTCAACATATCCTAAGCAATTTTAGTATTCTAACTCTCTAGTACTCACCTCTGTTGCTCCCACCATTGATGAGGATCATCTATTAGCTGAAAGCCTACAAGATAGACTCTTTTTGCTTTTGTGCAGTTGAGCAAATCAAGTACCTTGCTCGTAGAGTCGAGTCAATTTTCAGTTACAAGGCTATTTCCCCCAGCAAAGGTTGGAGGGTTCAAGTGGTGAAAAGGTAAACCTTCCAAGTATTAATCTTTTTGGAGGGTAGCTTATAGCGCTTTCCCTTTCCTACAAACTGAGACTCCGCAGTTTGGTCTGATTGTCTCTCTATAATCCTTTCTTGTCTATCTATTGGAGCTTGCTCTAACTGCTCTTCATGATACTTTGCACCGATTCCTTCTCTAGCAACCACATTTCTCTATTTTAACGGTCCATCCCTCTACTCCTGATCTAGCTGATGATCACCTCGTGGTAATCCCTCTCTCTATCCCTCAGCTTGAGTACCATGCATCTGCCCAATTTGCCGAGTTGATGGAGCTGGCGGCATAGCCGTGACAATCTGAGGCCAATCTGCACCCAGCATCGTATTAAGTGATTGGAACTGGGCCATTATTGCTTGCCTAAGCATCACTAATTCTTCTTGCTGAGTATTCACCCTTTCCATCAAAGTTGTCTAGGTAGGCCTCCTTTCTGCTTCTCTGTTGACCCTCGGACGATCCCAACCTTGGCTCCTGTTAGTAGGATGACCTTGACTCATTTTTGCTCCATCCTGTGTTGGTTGCTTCGACATGGAACCTCCTTCTTGTGCATTTTCCACAAGGTTCATACTACAAGAAAATAAAATAAATATTTCAACATATATTGCAAACAAGATTATTTATCATCTAATTCTTTCATAATCAAAATATCTATTTTTTTCTATCATAGAGAATCCTTAATCCACACATCTATTAGGACACCCATACCTACCCCAATCTCTTTTATTTGAGTTTTAGGTCCTATCATTCATTATGTTCATCTTTAATTCAAGTGTGATTTGCTCTGATACCAACTATCACTCCCCAGCCCTAAGAATAACATAATTAACTATCATTCTCAAATCCAAGGGTGAATCTCTCAAGATCTACTACACTAGAGATAGAGCATAACCATAAAAGTAACCACAATAACTTATTATTAAGAAAAAGTATTACATTACCATACACTTCATATAATTTATTCAAAAATAATTTCTTAATTAAAAGTGAAACACAACAACTATTCTTTCTGAAATCACTATCACAGAAAACCTTGCGACCTCTACCCCTATACCATGACTAATGTCCTCTATAAACAACATTTTGTGAAAAAGAGTAAATAATATTGGGGTGAGTCAGGCAACTCAGTAAGTAATATAGATGTACCTAACACATGTGATAAAAATACTAATCACACCACAATACACATCATAAACTATCTGGTTTGACTGACTACAACATTAGTCTAAGAAAGTATATATTATCCCATTTATGCTACTCATTCAAACCTCTCTATCTGACCATCATCTCATTAGATTAATGTCTTAGATCATGTCCTGACTGGTTTAGTAGATCTTATCATCATATCTATCCACTCAGACTTCATGATCTAGTCATCATCAAATACATCAACATCTCAGATCATATCCTGGCAGATTTAGTGGACCACAATGTCACATCTGTGCACTCAACCTCATAATCTGGCCACTTTTTGAATAATTTGACCCTTCCATTAATTCCATAATATCCAAAAATCTTAAGATCAACTATCTAATCAACCAGATCAGAGATCGTGAGGTCCATAAATTAATAAAACAAATCTAACCATTCATACTCATATGATCCAACCATCTTTTGAATAATCTAACCCTTCCATTAGATCCAGAATATTCAAAAATCTCAAGGTTGATTACTTGATCGTCCAGATCAGATATCGTAGGGTCCATAAATCAATAAATCAAGTATGACCATTCAATTTTATATGATATGGTCACCTTTTGGACAATTTGACCCTTCCATTGGATCCAGAATATTCAAAAGCCCCAAAATTGACTACTTGATAATCCAAATTAGAGGTCGGATAGTTTAGATATGAAAAAATCAATTTGCGTCATTCGTACGTCGCCAGATTGGCTACCGAATGCCGTTGCCGCTAGCGAAATCTTACCTGGGCCGATAACGGGCCATTGGCACTGGGTCGTCCACCCAAATGGGCCTGCAAGTGCTTGGGCTTTGTGCTTGGTTTTCTGCCTGGGCCCATTGTACTTGGCTTAGCCTGTTCTGTCTCTAAGCTTCTGGCCTGGTTACCTGCACTGGGCTAGAGCCCGACACTAACGTTGGGCTCGGCCAGTAGCCAGCCCACCCAAAATTCCAAGCAGCAAAGTTGCCAAGGACTTGCGATCCAAAGTAAATTTCAAATGGATTTTAAAAATTTGATTTTTTTATATTTAATCTATACTTCTAAGTTTTGAAAACTAATTTCTAAAATGACAATGAAGATGCCCTGATAATCTAACATGGTTCACAAGCCACCTATGGTTCAAAAATTTTAGATTTAATGAATTTATGTTTTCCACATTTCATCAAATTTAACTAACTAAATAAATTCATTTCTATCCAAAATTTCTACATAGGCTAATATCAATGTTTAGAATATATACAATGGTTCAGATCTTAAAAATAATAATCACAATAAAAACCCATTTTAACATTTATGTGTTTACTATTCATGTTAATAGTAACGTTATTGTTTATCGAGTGATGTTTCATCCCTTTTCAAAAGTTTTAAAATTTTTTTTGTGAATATCTTTATATATATACATTATTTCATTAATTTGATCTGTAGGATATATTTTACACAATGAGAGCTTTAATTCAAGCCCAATATTGAATATGTAATTTTTCCAACTATAGAATTTAACAAAATTCTATTTTCAATGTACAAGACATTTTATCAACAATTTAATAGTCATTTCACATCCAATTTACACAAAATTCATATGAAATGTGAATTCACAAAAACTAAACATAATCAACAGATCCAATCATCAAAACAAAATATGTATAAGCCGAAAATAATTTTATTTTCAAATTCACTGCAAATGAATATTTTTTTATTATTTTACTTTTGTACATCTGCATCATACGCATATTGATATATATCTTAGCTAAAAATACAGTCTATAATTATTTAATTAGTGATCCAAACCAGTATAATTATTATATAGATAACATAAATACATCTAAATCACTTACTTGGTTTGAAATGCACGACATAACTAGAAACAGAGCCTCCCCTTTTCTCTCTTTCCTCTTCTTTGGCAGCAATGATGGTCTCTCTTTCCCTCCCCTTATTTCTCTTTGATATGTTTATATTAGGTGGGGTGCAATTATACTCATCGAAAGTCATCGTGCAACCAATTGCTGATGTCTATGCATGCTAACCATCAATAACATACACATTATTAACCTTGAAAATGGCAACTCATACATCCAACTACATAATGTTGCCGACACCAACCCATGTCCATTTATTGCTGACATGGGTTATTACACTACTTATGTCTACTTTTCCTCATTTTATTACCAAAGAAGTTGTAGAGAGTGAGGGGAAAAATATTTTAACTTCAAACAGGAGGATGGCTAGCCAAGAATGTTCCATGCCAAATAATTAATCATCGTCTCATTTCTCAACATGAACCCAACTCTAGAAATTTTGTGCGGCACCTGGTATTCTCTCTCTCTCTCATTCAAGGTAAATCATGTAAGGTTATCTTGAGAAAAAGTTGAAAAATAGTAGGCTATTGTAGAACTTCCCACCTTCTTGCTCTTCAAAAACAAGTTTAGAGGAACCAGGTGGACAATCAGCTCGAACTCCAAGCCATCCCATGAAGCTAAGGAAAACAAAAATTGTTGTTTTCTACTACAACAGTTTACACCTTGGAGTTTTCAATTTTTTATTTTCTCAAAGAACTCATTTATTTTTCTTGACCAATCTGGGCTTTAAAAGTTTGGCTTGCTTGTTATTTGATATGAAACTAATTATACGCATTGAGGATTTGCTTGCTTTTATCTAATTTTTCTCTCCTTTTCTGTTAGTGGATCTTGTCATGTTGGATCGGAATGAAAGAGGGGGTTAGATATCACCTGCAACAGAAGCCATCTATGAAGGGAATTTGATCTTCCATCTCCTCCACATGAAATGTTGATGGGGAGCAAATGCAAATGTCGTTTGTAGTGCTGGGGACTAAACCCGATATTTAAAGAGTTCAAAGACATCCCATTAAGTGCCCAAACCCATCTGTATTTAGCGTTGTTTGCGGAGCCGCCCGCATGGTATGGTGGGCCAGGCCATTTACTGCCCACACTATATGGTGGGCCAGGCCACGTTTATTCTAACAGTCTCCCACTTGGCCGTAATCCACCAACTTAATACAGAGATTTTAACAAACATATGGTCACACACAAATCCTCTGAATATCCATTTTAATCAAATAATACTAGCAATGCAAGTCTTGGCAATCGTACATCTTATCTTGACATACTTTCTTCCAAGTACTATAACATTGTCAATTTTATCTGATTGAATACTTTATGGGTTTTATCTTAATGAACAATTGTTCTTAAAAGTTGTTCAGGTCCTCTTTATTATTCCAATAGATAACAATTATTTTTCTCACTTTATGCGCATAACTATATGAAAAATAATAAACTTTAGGAAACTATCGCATACATCATTAAAAGACTCAACAAATCCCATGTAGCTAACATGGATGGGTACAAAAGGCCTTTATAGTAAGAGTTTTGGTCATTGGATCAGCTACCATAAGGTCCATACCAATGTGCTTAAGAGACTTCTTTCATTTTTGAATCCATCTCCTAATGATTTGGTATTTAATCTTAAAGTACTTCTTGCCACTAGTAATCCTGTTGGTGTTGGACAAAAGTATAGCGGTTGAGATATCATAGTATATCTTAATGGGTCTCACAATAGAATCCATCACCCTCAATCTTTTGACAAACGTTCTTATCCAAACTACATGAGTATCAGTCTCATAACATGCAAGGTACTTTGAGTAGTAAGTGAAAGTTATTGCTGACTTTTGTTTCTAACTTTTGCATGACATTGTACCTCCAGCCATAATGAATATATATACTTTAATAGATTTGTTGGTATCTGTGCAGCCAACGAAGTCAGCATCTGAAAATCCAACAATATCTAACTGATTTGTTTTTCTATATGTAAGCATATAATCTTTTGTGCCTTGCAAATAACGAAGAACTCTTTTTGCAGCTCACCAATGCTCCATGCCAGGATTACTTTGAAATCTGCCCAACATATTTGTAATATATGTAATATCTGGCCGAGTACAAGTCTGTGCATACATCAAACTCCTAATTAAAGATGCATATGGAATATTATGCATCTGTTTTCTTTCCAAATCATTTCTAGGACATTGAGAAATTGATATTTTGACATCTTTAACCATTAGAATGTCAAAAGGTGAGCAAATTTTCATTTTAAATCTTTCTAATATTTTGAGAATGTAGGCCTTCTGGGATAATCTAAGTAAACCCTTGGATCTATCTTTATAAATCTCTATGCCAAGAACATAAGAAGATTCTCCCATATCTTTCATACCAAAATTATTAGAAAGGAATTGCTTTGTCTCATGAAGCAATCCTAAATCACTATTAGCAAGTAAAATGTCATCCACATACAAAGTCAGGATAATAAATTTTCTCTCACTCACTTTAAGTATATGCAGTGATCTACTACATTTTCTTCAAATCCAAATGAAGATATCACTGTATGAAACTTTTTAGACCATTGGCAGGAAGCTTGTTTTAATCTATAAATAGACTTTTTAAGCTTGTAAACCATATGTTCATTGTTACTGGATATAAAACCTTTAGGTTGTTCCACGTAAACTTCCTCTTCAATTTCTCCATTCAAGAAGGCTATTTTAACATCCATTTAATGTAGCTATAGATTAAAATGAGCTACTAGACTCATAATTATCTTAAATGAGTCCTTCATTGATACTGGTAAATAAGTTTCATGGTAATCAATGCCCTCTCTCTGAGTGAAACCCTTAGTAAATAAATGAGCTTTATACTTCTCTATATTACCCTTGGAATCTCTTTTAGTCTTAAAGACCCATTTACACTCAACGGGTTTGATTCTATAAGGTAATGGCACTAAGCTCCATACTTTATTTGTTACCATTGAGTTCATTTCATCTTTCATGGCATTGTACCAATATTTAGACATGTTAGAATCCATTGCTTGTGAAAATAATGAAAGATCATTTTTCAGCAGATATACCACATAGTCATCTGAAATAGCTAATTTTCTAATCCTTGAGGATCTCCTTAATTCCTGGTGTACCACGGATTATGGTTCAGGCATATTGATTTTTTGTGGTATCTCAATTGATAAGTTAGGATCATCTTGTTGTTGATCTATGGTAATTGGTTCTCCTTGCACTAGAATATTCAATGTTAAATATTTATGAGAATCAATTATCATATCCTTATGAGCACTAATACTCCCTTCCTCAAGATCAATGATCTAAGTTTTACCACTCCCACTGAAATCCTCATCATCAAAAAAATTTAGCATTTCTTGCTTCCATAATTATAGATTTATGTGAAGGACAATAAAACCTAAACCCTTTAAACTTATTAACATATCCAACAAAATCACAACTAATCGTCTTAGAATCCAATTTCCCTTTATGTGGGTCATATAATCTAGCTTCTATTGGGCATCCTCATACATGAAGATGTATGACTTTGGGTTTCCATTCTTTCCATAACTCGAATGGAGTTTTAGATACTACCTTAGTAGGAACCTATTTAATTTGTACATAGCTATCTTTATAGCCTCTCCCCACAATGAAAGTGATAGAAGTGAGTGACTCATCATACTTCTAACAATTTTCATTAATATCCTGTTTCACCTTTCAGCTACTCCATTTGTCAAGGTTCTCTAGGCATTACATACTAAGCCACCGTGCCTTGTTCCTTAAGGAACCTTGCAAATGAACCTAGTTTTTGTCCTATACCTAAATATCTACCATAATATTCACCACCTCAGTTTGATCCCACGATCTTTATTTTATGTCCTGTTTGCCTTTCCACTTTAACTTGATAGGCTTTAAATGCATAAAAAACTTCAACCTTATCATATAAAAGAAACAAATATATAAAACATGAGTAGTCATTAATAAAGGTCACAAAAGATGTTTGGTCATCTAAACAAGGAACTCTGAAAGGACCACATACGTCAATGTGAACAATTTCAAGAATCTCATTTGCTCTTCTAGCAACTTTTTTAATCTTGGTAGTTTGCTTTCCCTTAGTGCAACTCACGTAAGAATTGAAATAAGTAAAATTGATGTTGTTCAAAATCTCATCTTTTACCAATCTTTGAATTCTCTTAATGAAAATATGTCCTAGTCTTCTGTGTCATAAAATAGATGAGTTATCATCCATATGACCATGTTTAGTGCTAATAATAGTACCATGTAGAGCTAGATTAGTATTTTTATTTAAAAAGTTCAAAGAGTAAAGAACATTGATCAGCAATAGACTGTTTCAAAATAGTCAATTTAGACTTATCAAAATGAAATTGATATTCTAATCCAGCAAGTTTAGAGGTTGATAATAGGCTTTTAGAAAATGATGGGACAAAAAGAGTATCTGACATGTATAAGATATAGCCAATGGAAAGAACAAGTCTAAAAGTCCCAACAAACTCCACATGTGAGCCCATCTTGTTCCCCATATAGAAGTAGCGCTCACTTTTCATTGGTGACCTTTGGGTCAGAAATCCCTACATGGTATTGGATACACGAACAATGGCATCTGAGTCAACCCACTGTGATTTAAAAGGCACATCAATCAAATGAGATTCACAAACAAAAGAGAGATTACCTTTTTTTTTTAAGCTAGGTAGAGTACTTCTAACATTCCTTCTTAAAATGTCCTACATTTTTGCAAAAGAAACACTTCTTTACCCTTAAGTGTCCCTTTTGTCTTTTGACTTTAGGTTTTCCTTTACCCTTTCCTTTTTCTGAAAATTTTTCAGAATCCTGTCCACCTCCCTAAGAAACTAGATAGGCACTTTCTAGATTCTCCTGCTTCAACCTCCCTTCTTCCTTAAAACACATGGCCACTAATTCATTGATCAACCATTTAGCTTAATTGGTGTTGTAGGAAATCTTAAATTACCCATATTTTGATGGGAGAGAATTCAGTATGAAGTGAACAAGGAAGGATTCATCAAAACCTATACATCTCTTTTTAAGACGTGTCATAATGTCTCTCATTTTGATGATATGTTCTCATATACCTAACATTCTAGTATATTTCGTAGATAACAATTTACTCATGAGATTGCTAGCAACTGCCTTGTCTGAACTGATAAATTGATCCTCAATAACTTTTATATATTCCTTAGCTGTTTTACAATTAGTAAAGGATTCTCTTATCCCTTTGGAAATGTGGGATTTAATCAGCATTAGATTCATTCAATTAGACATTTCCCATTCTTTATGCTCATTCTTTTGATCCTCAATACTTTCATTGGTTAGAGCAGGGGGTTGGTCAATCCTTAATGACAGGTCTAGATCCATATATCTCAAAGCAAATGTAATATGATCTATCCATTTTGAAAAATTATCCTCAGAAAGCATTGGAATACGAGATGTCATGTCAATATCAGCTGCAATTACAATATAGTAGCAATATATCAAATGGTATATCAAATGGTATACAAGATATTTTACTAAATCTGATAAAGGAAATGACATTGTAATGCCTAATAAACATATACTCTATACCTGTGTGGCGACTAGATTTTATGCTAATTAGGTTAATCTCAACATCATTTCAACATCCTAATTAATTTATTAAATTAAAAATCCTACTATGGGATGAGATTCCTAAATTAATAAATTAATCATAATTTTGATGGTAATTTTGATGATATTTTCCAATTTATCAACTTTATGGATTTTATTTAATATTTTTTTTTTGTAACACTACTTTTGCATGTCATGGGTTGCCATGGCTATACCCATTCAACATCAAGTCTCATTATGAATTTTATAATTTATTTTCTCATCAAGGTTGTTATGGCTATGCCTAGATAAGAAAATAAATTTAATTAAATCCAACAACATCATTTTTATTTGGAAAATAATCATCAATCTTTAATATATATCCATACCTTATGATACATAATTAATCAAGCATCAAACATAATGGTTTAGTCAAGATTTTTCAGTTTTTACAAAATCAAACTGTGGATCCAAATGATGAATCTAAAAATTATATCCATAAAATAATGAATTATTTAAATAATTACAACATTCATGGATCCCCAATTAAAATTACAACCAAATAAGCTGGGTAACCAAGACATAAAGCCACATTTATCCTAACCAATAAATCATTAAATAAAATACATTTCCACTTAATTATAAATGCATGAAAATAAAGCATAAATAATCAATAAAAAAAGACATTTAACGATTTTAAATGATAATTTTACCCCCAAAAATACTATTCACATACACTATTAATATATATTTTATATGCATTGTTCATGCACACTGTACACTGTTCAAATACTATACATATACTATTCATGCAGACTGTTTATTTTCTGTATAGATACACTATTCAAATACTATACATGTATTGTACATGTGTATTATTTATGTATTGTACAAATACTATTCATTTACTATATAAGTATTATTTAGTTACTATACAAGTACTATGCAAGTTTGAAAAAATTGACCATAAACATTGTGAACATTTGAAAAAGATATTCATAAAATAATCATTAATCGCCTCATTTCCCTTTGTCTTTGTTTTCTTCGTCTGGCAACCATGGCTGCTAGAAACCCATTTAGGATTCCAGTGACGATGTCAACGAAGCATATCATAAGCCATAGCAAAAAATGAGACTCTGATACCACTGTTGGATCGAAACGAAAGAAGAACTTAGATATTACCTGCAGTAGAAGCCATCTGTGAAGAGGATTTGATCTTCTATCACCTCCACATGAACACATTGATAGGGAGCCTATACAGATGTCGTGTGTAGTGCGAGGGACCAAACCCAGTATTTATAGAGTTCGAAGGCATGCCCATAAAGTGCCCGAACTCCTATGTATTCGACACCACCTGCATGGGCTGCTGTGGGCGCGTGAGTGGCTAAGGATGTACACATGGTATGGTGGACCAGACCACCTGCCACCCATATGTGCACTTGCACTATATGGTGGGCCAGGCCACCTTTATTCTAATGTGCCAATCATAAACGGACATCCTATCTTTCTTTTACTAGGAGATGTAATTTAACTCTTCTTGCACATTTTTGTTGTGTAATTTCTCCTGTCCATTAGTCTAATAATTGCATTCCTTATTTATTGGGTTGATGGAGTTGATATTGTATCTTGTTAAAGGTGGGGTTATTTTCAAGCTATTGGCGAATCCCACCTTCCAGGTCCAAATTATGTCTTGTTTTTGTTTACCAAAGAACAACCTTAGCACCTTAAACTGAATTTGCTTGAAATGTCCCTGGCTAATCCTGAATTGTGGTTTAGATTGGCTTAGCAGATCATTAATTTGCAAATAAACTGTTTTCTGTTCTGTTCCTGCATAGGCGGTTGTCTAAGCTTGAGATGTTGAAGCGTCGTGGTAAGGGTCCACCCAAGAATGGCCAAGGAAGGCGTGCAGTTAAGCGTGGCAAATAAGGGTTGTCTCAGTTCTTTTGGTTGTGTAAGCATTAGGGGGTGTTTTGTGGTTCCTTTACTTCAAAACTTCTTGATCAATAGCCAGTTTCCATTGCTTAAGGCTCTTTCATAACCAGTATTTGACCTGTCTTACTCAATTACCATTTTGATATGTAACCAAGGGTTGGTCCAAACCTTTAATTTGAATTTGAATGCAGCCTAACATGAGCGGCCATTTTGCCAACAATTTCCAGATTGCTTCATCTTTTGGGGCATGCCATTGACGCTGACAGGGGGACTGTAAACTGGCTCGGCCGGTTTGCAAGCCGTTGAAGCTCGGCTTGATGAAGCTCAAGCTTAAACTTTTGCTTTACGTTTGTAATTCAATTTTAAGCTATAAATATTGGCTTGGTTCGAATCAGCTTGATACGGAGCTCAACTCAGTTCTAGTTCAAGCTTCACCTTGGTACATATTTGTTATTTGCATCTCTTTACATACGATGGGCCTGTTTGATCTGGCTTATTTTTAAGACTCGTGATTTATTGGTATCAAATCAGCGATTGGAAGAGATAAGTTGTATTCGATGGAGCTTAATAAAAGGGATTTATAAGCTCATTTTAGCAAATAAGCCGTAAGCACCTCAAGTGGTGCTTTTTGGCTTAGTAAATACTTATTTTCCTAAAACACGCCTATGATTATTGTATAATTTAAAAAATGTCCATTCCTTACAACAAAACACTTTTACATTTTCTAATCATTACCCCTTGTCGTATCAAATGATTTCCTATCTTTTTTTTTTTTTGATATTTTCATATTTTCCACCTCTTTTTTACATTCCCATGCAGACCCGAGTTTTGTACGATCCCCATTATAAGATTAGAAAATGCTAAATGAATAGAAAAAGGTATTAAAATGTAATTTACAAGAACAATGAAGATACATAAAAATTATGAGTTACACTATAAAACTTTGGATAAAATTAATTAAGTAAATGTTAAGACATAAATAAATATTTTAGAAATTCAATTTGAGTTTATGGTGAGAAGATCTACTATCGACATTATTTTCCTAGTTAAGTAATTAATGTTGAAATTTAGAAAGAAAAATAAAAATTTTATATAATTTTATTTATTTAGAAAGAGCATACGATAAAGGGTTGCGAATTAATGCGGTCGACGACACTGAAATATCTGTGTGGTCGCGTAATAACCATTCGATTTTGCGGTCTTTCTGTGTAAGTGGCCGAATCTAGTAAACAGCCTTATGGCGAGTAGGAATGCACTTGTTCTGAAATCTGAATTTACATTTTTTTCCCCAACCCTTCACCTACTTTGCAACCGATGCCACATGCATTGAAAAGTTACCAAAAGTCATTCTTGATGTGCTATGGAACAAATCCCTTAAATAATCATTGGAGAAATATTATCAGCTTAGCTTAAAGCCAACCATTCCATATGATACAATAAAAATAAAATAAAAATTTTCTATCTTCGATCATTGGTGTTAGAAAATAGATTAAGCACCTACAATCGATCAGTATATGAATCGGCTAGTTAAGATATAACCTAGTTGATAAAGGCCTTAAATTGCCATTTGCATTAACTTTAATTTTTTTTCTTGTTGAAAAAGGCAATTACAATTCACTTTATTTGCTTCTTTTCTTATTAAAATAGCAATTAGCATTCATACTCCATGTGATATAGTTAGCCTGATGATTCAATTATCAATAGATTTTTATGTCAGGTTCTAGAGACCAGCATAAATCAAAAGAATATGTTGAAGTCAGGGACTCAGGATAACATGCAGCCACTAACAAGAGATTACCACATCGCCTGCAATTTGCATATCAGTCTTCTAAGCTGTAAATCTTTTGAATATCTAAAGAGTTGATCAGCAGTTTTTATAGATCTCTCTTATGGCTCGTATTCATTGCACGTCGCTTCCGTTGGGATGCTGGTAAAGGTTAGGGACAAAATATAAATTCAGTTTTTAACACAAACGCAGTCCTAATTTCCTACTCGCCATAAAACTCTATGCGAGATTTGACGGCTCACAGAAAGCCTGAAAGAGTTATTACTTGACCACCCCAAAATCGCAATATGTCAACCGCATTGAATCGCGACCCTATGATAAAACCCTAAAGAATTACTATGATATGTTTTGTTGAAGATAAAAGCTATTATTAGATATATTGACATCACTAAAGATGTTTAGGAGAAAGCTACAACTAATATGATACTAAAACAAGTGGATTACAAATTATTTATAGGAAGAGGTGCCCTAATGTATATTATCTGCAAATGATATAGTTTTGAGAAATAAAACAAGAGGCGTAATTTTAAATCTAAATCAATTGCGAAATGTTTTCAAACAATGAGTTTTCGAATTAGTCAAATTAACAATGAGTATGTGAAATGCAATTTTAACAAAATTACAAATTAGGAAGAGATAACTAAGATTAAAGAACAAGTAGTATTATAAAGTGACTACTTTAGGTTTTTGGACTAATAATTTGAAAACATTGATAAGGACGCTGCAAATAGCATTCAACCTTGGTGAAATAAATAATAATATATTTCAAGCATTTTATATGTTCACCAAGTTTCAACTAAATTTAAAAAAAATATAATTTTATAGGACAACACAAAACTAGCTATGCTTTATTGTTTGTAATGATATATGGCTAAAGAATAACAAATTCATAAAATGAATATATTGTAAAATAAGAAAGTATAAAATTAAAACTAAAGTAATTCAAAATAATTTGAATATAGATTAATCAATAGTAGAAAAAACAAGGAAAATATATCTTAGGTGGTTTGAAAATATGTAATGAAGTCTAGAAACTACCCTAGTTAAGAAGATCAGGTTTATCCAAGTAAAAGACATAGGAGAGTAAGATAAAAAAAAAAAAAAAACATAATCCATGGTCAACATCTGATAAAAAACTTATTATGATAATAATGATGAGTTACCCTAAGGTTGAATGAAGAGGGGTTGGATTGGGTTAGGGCGTGCTATGCGTGAAAGAAAGAAGGATGAGGGGCGTGTAAAAAGAGAGCCAAGGGACCAAGATATTAGTGATTCTCCACAATTTAGTTTATTTTCCTTGTATATTTGTTTTCATATTTGTGATTGTACAACTATCATGTATTTTTTGTTTACAAATGAATATCTCTTCACAGTTTATTTGCTTGACGCATTTCCTTTACATGGTATTAGAGCAAGGTTAACCCTTTGTTGTTGTTGTTTTTTTTTCTTTTCCATGGTCAAATCCAACACTTCTTTGCTTCCACTCAATACAATTGTTCACATGGTGACCATGAAACTCACTCCCATAAATTATCTCTTGAGGTGTTGTCAGTTTGTTCCCCTAATTGAAAGTCAAGATCTTAGGGGCTATTTGGATGGGTCTTTGTCTGCACTTGCTGCTTAAGTAGGTACTGAAAATAATATTGTTCCTAATCTTGCCTATAAGACATGGCACATGCAGGATCGCATTTTAGTCAGCCTTCCATATGCCTCTCTCACTAATGAATGTATGGTTGAAGTCGTTAATTGCACTACAACTCATGATGCTTGGCTGGCCCTTGAAGTTTCATTTTCTCATAGTTCAAAGACTAGAGAACTCCAATTAAAAAAATGAACTCCAGCTAATGTAGCACAGCTCTAATGTTATTACTAAATATGCACACTCTTTTTGATCATTATGTGATCAACTTAGTGCTATTGGCAAACTAGTTGATGAGGCAAATAAGGTACATTGGTTTCTACATGACCTTGGTTCTAATTTAAAATTTTTTTCGACCTCCATGTTGTCACAGTTGTCATTGCCCTCTTTTGCCAAGCTAGTTCCAAAAGTTCTCAGCCATGAGGTTTTTTCTTAGTCAATCCCAGGGGATTCTTCTCAATCAGATATGGTTGTCCAATGTGGCACTTCTCTTAGTCGTTTCAAACTAGCCTCTCCCTCACAAGCATCTAGATAATCTGCTAAGAACTCTACAACCACTTGCCAATGGTGTGGCATTGATTATGTCACTTTACTTGACTCTTATGACAATTTTCTTCCTAGTGACAGTTCTTTCCTCGTAGGCTTAAGTCCCGCTTCTAGTTCAGAGTCCGCCCCTTGTGTTTCTTGTGCTAACTCAAGTCTCATTGTCATGCCTCCTATCACACACTCTTAGCCTTCTTCACCTAAACTAACCTTAGACATCCCTCCACACGACTCTTCTTATGTTGTCCAATCGTCTACCTCTACTCACCCCATGCTCACCCATGCTCGGATGGATTGTTAAGCCCCGCATTATTCATTTGTTATGTGCTTTCACTGCTCCTCTGTGGTTTCAGGTACATCTTGGAGTTAAAGAGTCTCATGGTTCTAAATTAACTGTCAAGCGTCTAGCATGACTCTTAGCAATGAATGATGAAATTGTCACTCTCAAGCACAATAACACATGATGATTAGTTCTTCATCCAGCTGATCATAATGTTGTAGGTTGTAGATGGATTTTTAAGACTAAGTTTCATGTCAACAGATCCATTGAGTATCACAAAGCTCGTCTAGTGGCTCAAGGTTTTTCTCAAAAGCATGACATTGATTTTGAAGAAATTTTTAATCCCGTTATTGGACCTGCTTCTGTTCGCATTATTTTGTCCCTTGCTACTATGAGTAATTGGCCTTTACATCAGCTTGATGTAAAAAATGCCTTCCTTCAGGGTTTCTCTCTAAGGAAGTCTATATAGAGCAAACCCCAGGCTACATTGATCCATAATACCCAACTCATTTCTGTCGCTTCCAACATGCTCTTTATGGCTTTAAACAAACACCTCAAGCATGGTTTCAACATTTCAACCAATTTTTACTTAGAATTGGGTTTATTGCTAGTTGTGTTGATTCTTTTCTCTTTGTTTATCATAGTCTCATGGTGTTGTTTATCTTCTCCTATATGTTAATGATATGGTAATAATGGGAAGCAATTCTTCTATGCTGCATTCTCTCATTGATTGGCTAGCCAAAGAATTTTTCTTGAGGGATCTCGATAATCTACACTATTTTTTGGGGATTGAAGTTGTTAGAAATGACTAGGGCCTTTTTGTCAGCCAAGCTAAATACGCACTTGATTTATTGACTCAAGTAGAAATGGTGGACTACAAGCCTCTCTCAACTCATTTTTTTGCGGGATCTTATCTAATCGATTTTGGTCCATCCTATTCAAATGCTACACAGTTTCATTCTCTAGCTGGCGCATTATAATATTTGACTCTTACGCACCCAAATTTATCCTACAATGTTAACTCTATATGTCAATATATGCATGCTCCCACCATTGATTATTTTAGAGTTTTATGCTATGTTAAAGAAACCTACCATTATGGCTTGCAACTCTCATAGGATTCCACTTAAACTTTGCTTGCCTATGTTGATGCTTATTGGGCCGGTTGTCTCGTCACTTGGCATTAAACAACCGGATTTGTTGTTTATCTTAGTCATAACTTAATTTCATGGTGTTCTAAAAAGTAAACTATCGTTGCATGCTCTAATACCGAGGCCGAGTACCATGCTCTTGCCTCTGTTGCTGCGGAACTCTAATAGACACTTCAACTTCTTCTAGAACTCTAGATCACCCTTCCCTCTCCTCCAAGACTCTTCTACGACAACATAGTTTTATAATCATTGCTTCCAACCTAGTCACCAAATCTTACTCCAAAAATATTGATATTGACTATTATTTTATTCGGGAACTTATTGCTTAAAGAATTATTAGTCTCAGCTTTGTCACCTCACACCTACAGTTGGCCGATATTTTCACAAAAAGGGTAGCCAAATTGTAGTTTCCATTGCATCGTGACACGTTGTGCGTTTTTCCTCTTTCTACGATATTAGATGACAATCTGATTCCGAAAAATTATGACCAAGATATTAGTGATTCTCTACAATTATACCAGTTTATTTTCCTTGTATGTTTGTTTCCATATTTGTAATTGACTATAAATGAATATCTCCTCACAGCTTATTTGCTTGAGACATTTCCTTTACAAAAGTATAATTGTTATGATAATTCAAATGTTGCGTGGGAGAGTTTATTATTCGTACGCTTTCTTATTAATGCATCTAAGTGGACAATTAAGGAATCGATTTTGAAGCCCCAAATATAAAAAATTTCCCATTTCCTCCGAGAACTAATTTTGATGAGACGTCACATGTAGTCGTACATACCATGCCCAAAATACAATACGTGGGTAATAGTTGTATCCTTCTCAAACTTTGCTAATCTTACGTTTCCATGGAGATTAAGAAGATTTATGTTATAAGCCGGTTTGGTAAACATGAAGCAAAGACAAAGGAGTTATTAGAGATAAAGTCGAGAAAGAGAAACCATGTGATGGATCCCATGCATCGATCTTATAAGCACTTATGAGTGTGTACGAATCTCCGATTTCCGATGTTTTGATTAAGATAGCTGCAAATTTCAAAGCACGTTTGAACAAGCTGCCATGCAGACTTTGAAATTTGATAGCCTTGAACAACGGACCCGGTTTGCATATTACCCTGGCAAAAGGATCGTCGGTAACTCCGTAAACGGGGCGAAAAGTGTGCCACACACAATCCCTTTTAATCATTAAATCGGTTAAAATAGTTTATAATATAATACATTCTGTTCACAATAAAATCCATCCAAGAAATTTAGGTGGGCCAAATTGAAGAAAAATAGCATAAATTAAAATATTTACTTCAAAATACAATACATCCTACTTTTGTGTTTGAAAGAATTTTATTATTCATGAAATATGTATTTAATAATTTAGATTTCATCATATATAAATTATACATAATTATAATATAACTTCAAGGGCTAAAATATGCTTTTTATATTTTTCCTTACCATGGCCACCTGAATGGTTAATTTAGGTGATTTTTAATGTGCACGGAATATATTATATTACAAACTAACTAGATGGGTTTGATGATTCAAACGGATTATGTGTGACCAACATTTCACGCCGGTAACAGAGCGACTCTATATCCAGGGCCACAGACAATCCTTTTTCTAACCGTGGTTATATGCCTAGCATGTCGCCTTCACGTGTTGCCATTTGCCAATGGGCGTAAGGCACTTGTCTTCCCTAATGAATAGGTTACCTTGTAAAGGGAACATACACAGCTGTCCGATTTCCGTAAAATTATTTAGAGTAATGTTATTTTGAGATTTTTTTTAAATACCCGGAAACAAGTTTTTTTAATGAATATCCAAACTAAATTACTTAATTTTTATCTTTAAAATTAAATAGGTTAGTTAAAAAAAGACATCTGTTATTTAATTGGCCAACAATGCAAAACATTTATGAAAAATATATATTTTTAAAAAATGATCTACATGAGTATGATATTAACACATTTTCATGGAATATTAAGGTCAAGATATTTCTATAATTAATTTATATATTCAATTAAAAAGATAAAAAAATAAAATCTTGAAAATAATTTTCATAAATATTAAAGATTAAGATACTATCTTTCTATATCAGTTAATTTAACTTACATATATAGTAAATAATTAATACAAAAATAAAAGATAATAAACAATTTAGATTATAAATTGACTTTTATTTTTATAAACATGTAATATATAACTACATTGAAAATATTAATATGTAGAAATAAAAATAATACATATTTTGGAATTTTTATTTCTGTAAGCATGCAATGTATAAATGTATTTCAAATAATAATAGTTGGAAATAAATGACAATAGATAGTTTAGATTTTATATTTTATAAATATAAAATATATAAGCATATTAGAAATAAAAGATAATATATAGCTTAGACTTGTATGCAAGTTATAATAGTTTAGATTTTGTTTCTATATTAAACCTTTCAAAAAGATAATTACATTCACTAATTTATATGTAAATCAAGTTAATTAACAAATAAAGATAACATCGTAATTATTAATATTTATGAAATTTATTCAAATAATTTTATTATTTAGCTTTTTAATTAAATATATAAATTAATTATAAATATATATCAACTTGATATTTAATGAAAATATATTAATATCATACTCATGCAGGTCATATTTTTTAAAAAATATATTTTTAACAAAATCTTTTGCATTATTGGCCAATTAAATAATCGATGCCTTTTTTAACTATCCTATTTAATTTTAAAAGTAAAAAATTACATAATTTAGATATTCATTCAAAAAACTTGTTCCCGTGTTACAGTATTTTAAAAAAATTCCCCAAATAATTTTGCTCATTATAATTTTAAAAAAATGGATAGCTGCACTTATTCTCAAGACATTAGCCACGGACATTACATGAGAAAGCAACGTATTTATCAGGGAGGACAAGTCACGTCCGGTCGACATGCTATGCAAACCGCGTACTTGAACAAGAGTATATACATTTGAAAATTGAGAAAGGAAAGTCAGAAAAAAGGATAAGTACTTATGAATCTGGGACGAAAGATTTGACCAGATTATTAAGTCCAACGAATCCGATTCAAATTTCAAAACAAATCTGGGCTTTCTCCAAGCACGCAATATACATAGCTAGTCTAATGATTTTCACGCAAAATAAGTAATGCCAGCGAAGACACAAGCGCATGTCTCAAGCATCCCATTACCAGATTTCTCGCCAATAAAAGCTCTGACAAATATTATGAGGGATTTGGATAATATGTTGAATCAAATCCTTATATCTACTCTTTATATCGGAATACTCTCAACTCATATATTTTCCTGTAGGTTGAGAGCATTAGAATTCCTAATAGACCACCAAACTTTCTTAAACACTTATCTTTGATCTTTGATGGCTCTTGTGGTAGATAGCCCTTTTTTCATAGTTCTCACTTTATTGACTTTTACTTTGACGGTAGATAGAAATTTTCTCCGTTAAGAAGTTTATTTTAGATAATCTTTTTTTAATGGCTCATACTTTATTGTAGATAACCTTTCAGATATTCAAACTAGGTTGTAAAATCTCCTTTGACACCAAGTGTTAAAGCTTTACCTAGCATTCTAAGAGATGGAAGCCTTGAAAAATAAGTCAAATCAAATACTTATATTGCATTCTATATCAATGTATGGGCCCACTAGGGGATAGTTCACTTACCACGTGGGTATCATTACTAAAATTTTGATGTAAGTTAGGGCCAATTTTTAAATAGACCAAGGTTTTGGAGCTAAATAGAAATTGGTTGTCACAATTGTAATTCTTTTCAAAATGATTAATTAACTTTTCAGTAATTGCAAAATAGTCATAATTGCTAGTCTTTCACTATTTTTCGTCGCAAAGTGATTACAAAACTATTGCCTTCTTTCTCCCTCAAACATGCAGCAGTATAACCTTAATCCTATCAAACTCACAAACAAGCTGCCATTTTGAATTTTATCTTCTTCCTTGACTACCAATATCGTGGCCAATTCCACCATCACCCTGCATGAGAAATGCGATCACGCCACTCAAACTTAACATCATAAGATTTTTCCTTCCTGTCATTCAACATGTGTATTTACAATGTTCTGTCCAAACGATCAGACTCTTCGCTCAAATAGCTGGCCATTATTTGCCTACATCGTCGCCACACCACAGCTGATCTTTAAATATAATTGAATTTATTACGAAACTAAGTATGCTTGATTTATTATTCTGTGTACATGAATTAGTCATGAGAATGTAAAGCATATATGACTATTTTGTGCTTAATTCTAGATTTTGTATCTTTCTTTTATTTACCTATTTTCCATCAAATCTCTCCAGTTTTTTTTCACTTTAATGTTCGAATCAAATGCGTAATTGAAATTTCATATATTGGCCACATGGAATCGGCAATTGCCAACTACAGCTTCTAGCTTTGTCATGCATGGGTGTCAAGATTCAATTTGCACCTTAATTATACAACTGCTCTAGCCAATCAACATAGATGATTCCATGCGCTTTCATTTCCCACATGGTTCAAATGTTGGCAACTTGGCGCCTCTTCCAAAATGTATAAAATCATACGCTAGAATTTCAAATTTGCATGAGAAGGAACCTGCATACACAAAGTAGTCTAATTTGGATCAATAGGGCCGAGCTGACTTGATCATGATTTAATGAAAATACTCATTTTTTGTGGATAATTTGTGCAGTCAATTTCATGAAAATGTATTGTCTGACTTACTGCCAGGGAATTTTATATGTATAGGACTAATCGATAAGGCCAGGCCTCTTGGTCGCATGCATACCCGTCAGTCTCCTCCATGTGAATGCAAAAAGTCGTACATGCTTTAGGACTTAGATTTTCTTGCACCTATATATATCATGACCAGATCAACCATTGAAATCACTTCAAAGCAAGAGAGCTAAGCCCAAGCTAGCCAATTCCTTCCTGCAAAAGATGGCTGCTAATTCCACAACCATTAAGATGGCTACCATCCTTCTCATCTCTCTTCTCCTAACGACAACAGTCTGCCAATCTGATGCGGCTCGCCGAGCTCAAGGTAATTATAATGTCTTCTTTTCATTCTTTTTCTTCATCGTTGTATTCATGTAGATGAGTGAGTAATTTTGGTGTGTGCTTGCAGGGGTAAATGGAAGGCCACCAAGAAAGGTACTGCCACCGCCTCCGGCAAGGATGTGCCCGGCATGTGTTTGCTGTAGGCCTGCTACACCAGGGGTTTGCTGTGGTTGCTGCAGAGCTCCTCCTCTCGAGGGACAAGCCAATGAACCATGAGATGATCACGAAGCTAGCTGCTCTAGTGATTATGAGAGATAATAGTTATATGTGCAAGTAAATGGTTAATGCAGTGTCTATGACGTGTAATAGATGATTTCTCTAATAAAAATGCTATGATGTTGGTGATGATAAGATGAGCTAAGACAACGTTCTCTTCACTTATTTAATGTGATATTTATCTACTTTAATTAGTCTTATTTTCTTCATATTCAAATTTGTATCATCAACTATTTCTTTTTCACAGAAAATGTAATCCATTTTGTGTCCATTTATCTTTCCTTATTATTGGTTGGCACTGTTTTCCACTCTAGCTAATATCATTTTTTGGAATTTTCAAAATGTTCCATCCAAATACACCCCTAAGTTGGATGCAACACACTCAAATAGGGAGATTTTTTCTTGGAAATGTTCTTTTTGGCTTTTTGGCTTTTTCTTGGATGGAACACACTCAAATAGGTTCCACAAAAGGACAGACTAGCATGTCTAGCGTTTTAATTATCGGAATCAGTCACCTTCGTGGCTAAGATCTCTGGTTTGGAAATAAGTTCGTCAAACACGAATAACCTTAGAACTTGGGCAACCCCACCTAAGTTTCAAATTAAGACAATTTTAAAGTAGTAGAATGTACGAAGATAAAAACCATGGTTGGATAGGATTCAATCTGAACATTATAGGAGATTCAAAACTAGGGGGGCTGGGGCGTAGTGTGGAAAAATAGTCTCAAAACAATGTTTGTTTTTAATCTCTGAGATCATGAGTAGAGGAATATACAAGTAGACTTTCAACATGGACTGCTTTTCATGTGATTAAGCAGATGTTAGTATTAACCAATAGCTTTGCGATTCATCTAGTTAGTCATATCTCAAATGTTCGATATATTTCTTGAATCAAAATATATATGATTGGTTAGTTTAACTAGAAGAACAGTTCTAACGGGAAAATCAACACCATGCCTGATATGAATTATTTCATCTAAATAGTGAAAATTATTCTAATAAAATGTCTACTGCAGCCACAACATTCATCAAGAATTCCTAGCAAATTTTATGAATTTGGATTATTGTGATTTATCTTAAATTTCAATCAATTTAATTTTTGACATAATAAAAAATATTGCAAGGACATACATTATGGTTGATTTAGGGTTTGCTAAAAAGGATTATATCAAAATTACACCAAATGCCGCATGCATTGATTAATTTTCGTAATAAAAAAACAAAGATGTTGCACCTTTGACAGGATAACCATGGAAAGGGTCACGCCATTCCTCCAGAACGCACACAGACGGGGATTTGGTCTACCTTGTGCGGATCGAGCGAGCAATCGCCCGAGATGGTTGTCTAATCTATTTATAGAAAGCTATAAATTAAAGATTTTAATAAAATAATAAAAGTAAATGTCTAATATAAAAATCTATCAGTATTTTAATCACTTAACATCTACTTCAAAAACTCCAAAATCAAGTAACATCCACTTCAAAAACTCTAAAATCAAGTGCTCCAAATTAAATACGCAGAAAAAAGTACATTAAATTTTTTGCTTATTACTTAAAATAAATATCTCATGTCATTCTGTATCATATTTTAATCTCTCCTGATACTTGCATCAAAAACCCCAAAGAAAGTGTTACCCACTAAAAATGCAAAATTAAATAATTCCTAATAAGTTGATGTAGTTGTATTTAAAATAAATATCCCATCAGATTCTACCTCACAAGATGCCACTCCAAACCATAGACTTAATTTGTAAATATGAGCCCAACCTAGAAATTGATCATTAAATGAATAGCAGATGAAAGCCCAGGCCATAATAACATTGGACGTGGGAAATCTCTCTCTCTCTCTCTCTCTCTCTCTCTCTCTCTCTCTCTCTCTCTGAGTGTGTGTGTGTGTATTAAGCCAACAGGATCAACAATTAAAGGCACCCTAAATCAACATCCCTCACCTTGCTGCAAAAGATGGATGGAAAGTCTTCAGCAACAATCTCAAGCAGCTGGCATGATTCAACGTCAAGCTGTCTTCCTCTTTCTATCTTCCTTTTCTTTTTCTTCTTTGTTTTGCTAAAGGTGATGAGAAATTTGGTTTGTTTATCACTGCAGAGGTTATGGGAAGGCCTTCAACTTCAAGAGGCCAACTGCCACCACGAACTTTCTGCCCAGCCTGTGTGTGCTGCACTGCTGTTCCACGTAGTGCTTCCTGTCACTGCTGTATTGCTCCAAACGAAAAATGAACAACCAATCCATGAGTTGATATCTCTGATTTTGAGTGAAGTTAAAAAACAACCTAATAATAAGGAATACCCATTACAAAAGTGATCTCTGTGCTGTTGGTGCAACTGGTGAATGGATAGTTTTGCAGGAATCTTGAAGACCATTTCTCTAGCAATAATACTTTATTCTACATGTTTGTGACAGTATAAAAAATGGAATCCCAGTGTAATTATAGCGCCTTAGTATTAAGCTGTTCTCTACATTGATATACTTTAAACATCTGCAATGATTTACTTTGTCTGAGATCTCTAGTTTGTAGACATGGTTGTCAAACACAAACATGCTCAGAAAACTCAAGCAATGAAACAGGCAATTTAGGGGTGCAAATTGGGTTGGGATCAAACCAACCCTAATCCAAACTTCTAAATTTTTGGCTGAACTTGAGTTAGTTTGGATTGATAATTCTGTTTACATCTCTCATAAACACACATTCTAACCTATTTAAGACACTAATTGATTTTATCAAATATCCATACAAAAGATAGATTTTGATACATCAATGTTAAAAACAAATATGTATAGGTTAATATAATGGAGGGAAGCCTAGGGTGATGTTGGATTTCAAAGGAGAGAAGTGGAAGTAAAGTTGGGTTTTAACATTGCATTTCTATTTCAAACAAAAGAAAGTGGATTTACATTCCTATTTAAAACAATCAGCAATAGGTTAAACATTAAATATGTTTTTGTTAAGTTATTAAAAATGGGTCAAGTCAGTTTACAAAACATTAACCCAACCCCGTCCCAATTTTCAAATTGGGTTGCATTTTTTGACTCAACCTTAGGCCACAAGCCAAATATGATGTCCCAACCCACCTAAAATTCGGCTTAGGAGAGTTTGGATTCAGGTGATCCAACCCAAGCTGTACCCCTAACTAGCATAGTGTTATTCTAGACAGGGTTTTGGTAGCTATGTGGTTTGCCATGTTTACTTTGAGACAGGATGAGAAATGAAAGGTGAAATAATTTACAGGAACAGGAAAAAAAATAGGATGCTTGTGTTTTCAATAGGCATATTATTAGTAAACTATACATATAGAGTGCAAATCTTTCCATCACATAACAAACTATACCACATGTCCGACTGTTAACCAAGCAAATTATATGGGTCCCAAGGATAAAGGAATACCCACTTTATGTACTTAACATTTCCAAGGCCAACTTTCAAATTCTTTCCTGCTTTGAAGGAAAATGCCGAGAGAGGAATAGCTACTTTTTCATGTGGATCTTTTAAGAATATCAATATTTGCAAATGCAATCCTTCAGGATCAAAGAATTTAGATTCGAGAATAATTTTCATGGTAGAGTGGGATAGCAAAACAAGATTCATGCAGGCTGCGTAGTTAATAGGTGTTAAGCACGAATGATAATGACAGTAACAAAGATGATGAACCTGAGCAAATTGATGCTTTCAGATATGGATAACAATCCAAATATATAGCAAAGTGAGAGGAACAGTGAGAATGCTAGCAGCCGCAGTAGGAGCAGAGTGAAAAAGGCAAAAGGATGAAAAAAGGCAGAAGGGATTCCATTGAGCCATGATCACCTTGCAAAGGCAGCAGTAGAAACAGAGCAAGAAAAGGCATAAAGCTCCAACGTATCCTATCAGAGAGTTTAGGAACGGAGTCATCAACCAAAAACAGCTAAATGGAAATTCAAAGCAACACACGGAACTAAAAAATAAAAAATAAAATAATAACATCAGGCACATCAAATCTGTCATCAATGTTTCCAATCAAAATGTCCTTGCAAGATGTTTCTAATATCATATGTCTTATCATGGTTACTTGCTTTTAGCATCAAGAGTTTCTTCTACAAGACTGTATCATTGCAGATGGTTGAAGTGCTAATAATTGCCTGCAATGCATCAACATTGTGCTGAAATTTAAGCCCAAATGTGGAATATCAGAATTCAAGGCAGCTGAGTGGGAGCACACCCAAGATGAAGATCATATATATGTTAGGCAATGGCATGGCAAGAATTTGCTCGACGAATTTCTTCATGCAGACAGAATGCCTAGTTTATCTCATAAAATGCAACAAAGCAACTCTTGTAGATAAATATCCCATCCTTGTCTTTTTCATTCATGCATAATACATGGTGTAGAGGAAAATATCAAGAAATCTTGAAAATAATGCAAAAGAGAAATTAATAAACCAAGGAAAAAGAAAGACATCTTCTTTACCTCATGGGAGGTAGTGAGAAATCTTATTCCTCTGACAAGAGATCTGAAGCCCCCATCCTCTGGCTCATGCTGTGAAGCTTTCTCCACTGGGCTTGATCTCTGTATAAATAGTGGAGTAGATGGATTTGGAGTGGTCATCTTCGAAGTACATTCCTTCACACCATTCTCTCTGTCCTTTGATCCTGCCTCGTAATTCTGCTATTCAAGAGCGCAAGATGGGGAGTTTGTCTGGCTTTGGGCAATGTTCCACAAAGATGTACTCCAGAGATGTGAGAACAGGCTGTTGCCTGTGAATAACTTTTAAGTTCGGAAGGCAGATAAGATGTATAGAACCTAATCTTTGAGGCACATTGTCTGGCAGTGTATCCCCTTGAACAATCTCTTCCACAACTTCACAATGGAGTGATTTTAACTGATGAAGATGGTCAACCATGCTAGAAGAAAAGACAAACCTTAACTTTGGACAACCTCTAACAGCTACTACTTGTAGTTGTTGAACGCTGGCAGGTGGCAGAGGTGGCCCCCCCATCAAATATCATGTCTAAGTTGACTAAAAATTCAAGATGCAAGCTGCATAAGCGATCCAATCTCTCCAATCTATAATGCATTTCACTCCATTGGAGGAATGGACTCCAAGCATTCTTAAGCTCTTGGAATAACCAATTATATGAGAAAGGCAAGTTGGAGCTTTGCAACTGAGAGCTTTAAATTAGAGGGTGCAAATTGGGTCAGATTATATCGGGTCAAGGTCATCCCAACCCTAACCCTATCTACAGAAACTTTAACCTAACCCTATTTGTAGATACCGTCGAGTTGAGGTCAACCAACCCTTGCCCAAACTTTTAAAATTCGGGTTGAATTCGGGTCAGTTTTAGGTCAATAATTTAAGTTTATATATATGTTTTAAATACTAATTACTTATACTAAATTTGCTTACAAAGATTAAATTTCGACATATTAATCTTAAAAACAAATATATGAGGATTAGTGTATTAAAGGGAAGCTTAAGGCCATATGGCTTACAAAGGAAAGAAATAAAAATAGTGTTGGGTTTTAGAATTGCACTCCTATTTAAAATAATTAGAGATGGGTTTATAATTTTATTTGAAATAACAGATAGTAGATCAAAGATTAAATGTGTATTTTTATTAAGTTATTAAAACGAGTAGGGCCGGCTTAATCGGGTTACAACCACATTAACCCAAACCTAACCCTATTTTCAAATTGGGTTGCATCTTTTAACCCAACCTAAACTTACAAGTAAAAAATGGTGTCCCAACCCTACCTAAAATTCAGGTAGGGACTGCTTGCACCCCTACTTTAAATACTCAACATTATTTATCAGCTGTTGAATCCCTTGATGAAAATTGCTGCAACCCCAAATGATCAAGTTCTTTTCTGCACAAGCAAGTTCTCCATTGATAGCATCAAAATATCTGCCGAAGTGAACACAGAATTGTTCCAAATTGGAGAATGATTGAAGATTCTCCATTTCAAGGGCACTGAAGCCATCAAGATTAGGTAGGTTAATCTCTAAATAAGTGGGACATGTTAATGTGGCCACATGCATTTCAGATCCTCCCCACAAGTTTAGACTCTCCAGACAGGTCAGTGAGGAGATCAAATTGCAAGGGATCACAGCAAGAGCTTTGTTATATGACAGATCCAATTGCTTTAGCTTAACCAAGTTTGAAAGGCTTATGAAAGCTTTTCTATGCGAGTCTTCTGGAGATCTAGAAGTTGGAGTTCCTTAATATCTTCCAGTTGTGGCAACTCTTAAATTTTCACAATTGGCTAAAATAAGGGCACACAGATTCACCAACTGAGACAGTGATGATGGGGGTAACTGAATGGCAGTCCCACTTGGATCAAGAATCTGAAGTTGGGGCATGAGTAGGAAGAAATCATAATGGATGTTATTCAATGGGCTGTTGAAGCAGAGGAACAAGGAGAACAAATCAGGGCAGTTGGGTGTGATTTGGAGGTCTTTTATTTCATTGTACATTAAGGAAATTCTTCCTGCACCTTACCAATTTTTCTCTTTTGGTGGATGCACCAGGACATTCCCAGATTCCATCAAGAATTTTGAAGCATGGATGGAAGAGGATGACCAAGATGATGAAGATACAAAGGTGCTGCTTCCAAGAGACATGCATCCTTGAGCCTTTCAACAATATCATACCCTTTGTTTAATGCTTCCTTCAGGTTGTTAACATTGTCTATTAATCCTTCTTCAAAAGCCCATTATCTCACCAAGTCATCAACACATACTTCATGTTCTGGAAACAATGAACAACACAAGAAGCATAATTGAATTTTAGAGTCCACTAAAGAATCATAACTTAGCTACAAAGGAAGAAACACTTCACACTACATACCTGGTACCTCATGTGCTGATACCCTCAATGCCCTCAGTGCATTCTTCCACAGCTCTTTCTTATCCTTGAGACACATGGCCCTTCCCACCATCTTGATTTCAAGTGGTAGCCCACCACACTCTTCAACCACTTGTCAGCAAGTGGTCAAATATCCAGTGAAAGAACCATATCACCAACTTTGTCGCAGAACAAATCCCAAGCTTCCTCACTGGTAAGTGCCTTAAATTTGATTTCACTATTAACCTGCATAGCGTTACATATTGCAATTAACCAAGTAGTTATCACAATCTTGCAACAATTGTAATTGTTTGGCTATGGAATTCCAACATTGTAATTGTTTGGCTATGGAATTCCAACTTGATCCAAGGAAAATGCTTGCCATCTAAGATGAGCATGTACCTCACATTCCTCAACCGAACATACAACCTGTCCCTCTTCTCTTCCATGCCTTCATTGGTGTCAAATTTCAAGCCCAGCTTATTTGAATCTTCTGTTGGATGATTTTCAATTTAAGATCTTTAGATACAGTAACCCAAATTACAACATCAAAGTCTCCAACTCTGCTGTACTTGTTATATATGACTTTCATAAGAGTGGTCTTTCCTATTCCCCCCATGCCATAAATGCATACAATACCAATCTCCTCATCATAAAATGCTTGTGCTATCTTCTCTAGTGTTTCCTCGTAAGTGCTTTGTTGTTCGAGTTGCTTATGCACCTGCATCTCTTGCATCAGCAGAAGGCGAGGGCTTTCGGTTACTTTTTCGAACACCCCTTTTTCTTGAAGTCTTTTGACATCTTCTATCTTCTCAATAACCCTTTTCCCCAATTTTCGACGCGAATAGAGATTTGCCCCTTGATCGAACTCCAATTTCATCGAATCAACTTCAGGTACAATCCTGCCAACATCCACAAGCCAAATCCCTAAATGGCTTAACGGCTTCTTTCCAACTGATGCAGCAGCCTCAACGTCCCCTTCAACTTCATCACGCTTGCTATTTACTTCATTGGTTTCACTCATCAGAGTCGCCATGTTGTCACTGAGGCCTTTTACATAGCCAATTTGCTGAGAAATAGCATCCCATAAGGAGGTATGATCGCCACAACTGTGCCCAGAAGTCCATACCAGAAGGATGGAAGGAGAAGTGACGCTGTGTTGGAAGATTGGTGAGAATGACGTGAAAATACTGTAAATAGCTAACAGGGAGAAGAAAGGAAAAGGGAAAACGAGAGAATGGGGAGAACGGAATGGATGGAGGACAACCTGGTCACTGATCTTTCAAGGGCGAGTGGTTTTCAAGCACCAACAGGGAAGGTTGCAGAAGGATGAAATGGAAGTACATCGTCAATCATGTTGTGAGATCTGACTACTATTTCAAAGCTCCCTGGAGCAACACCAGGTTCATCTAACTCCGCTTTATAAAGACAAGCAAAATGATAAAAAAGGGCTAGAATGAGAAACAAGGGACGAAGGGTCCGGTCCGTTTGGCCTGACGGCATTTATTAAACTGGTTTAATAAAAAGTGTCGCGAAAAAAAAGTTTCAAATAGGAGCTTCCATATAAATATAAAAAATTAGCTTTTATACTTCAAAAAAGTATGATAAAATTTAGCCAAATACTCAGAAAAACATTTTTAGCCTGTAAATGCGCTTTCGGCGCCCATGGAATGAAGGGCCAAATAGGCCCAAAGTTGGCCCAAAAGTCAAAAATACATCACATGAGAAGGGGATTGTGATCTAAAATAGAGTTAAGGCCTGTTTGACCTAGTAATAAAATTTCATTGGTTAAAAAAAACACTTTTATTAAGAGCATTTTATAAAAAATATTGTTAGTAAAAAGCTTTTTATTGTTTGGCTTTATCATTTAAAAAGTATTTTCAATCTTATAGATGTGTTTGGCTATAAAATACTAAAAGTACTTTTGTATCAAAATAGACATATAAAAATAAGTACTGTAAATAAGAAGTTCTTTAGTGTTAGACCTCATCATTTAAAAATTACTTTCAATATTATTAGTATGTTTAGCAAAAAATGCAAGAAGTGTTTTTTGTATGTAAAATTATCAAAAAAGACAGTAATTCTCCATCTAATTTCTTTGATAGTAAAAATATATATTAAATATTTTCACTACCATATATAATAGTATATTTAATATAAAATATATACAAATATATACAAATATATAAATATTGTATACATATTTTATAAAATATATCATATATTTATTTATATATA
>JAYJMB010017571.1:0-43618 GCA_036873735.1 Pouteria campechiana
GCAAGGATAATATACATTTTCATTGAATGCATAATATGAAAGCTTAAGTGATTATGGTGCTTAATATGATTTAGCAAGTTTATGTAGTAAAGATTAATTAATGTTTATGGTGTGTGCATCATAAATTGAGGAATGTATGCTTATGTAATTAATCATTCATGGTTATGTGTTTATGTTAAATGACTATTATCAATTAGTAATCATACATATGATTGTTAGAGATTTAAGCATACAAGTTTCTTCTTTTTAATTTAAGTTTTGTTATCATCAAAAATCATATATATTCCTAACAAACTCCACACAAATGCCTTGGTTTATTGATTTTGTGAATTATTTGGCAAGTGATGTTTTACCTCCTGACAAGTCACCACAATAGAATTTTTTTTCTAATGTTAAACATTATCTTTGGGAAGAACCTTTTCTATTTAAAGTTTATGTGGACCAGATAATAAGGAGGTGTGTACCAGAGTAGGAGATGGTAAGTATTCTACAACATTGTCATGATGGAGAGACAAGTGGACATTTTAGTTCCACCAAAACTGCAGCTAAGTTTTGCAATCTAATTTTTATTGGCCAACAGTTTTCAAAGATGCACAACCCATGTACTTTCATGTGATAGATGTCAGAGAATGGAAAATATCTCTAGGAGAAATGAGATGCCTTTAAACAACATTCTTGGTTGTGAATTATTTGATGTTTAGGGTATTGATTTCATGCAACCATTTCCCTCTTCCTTTGGCCATAAGTACATTCTGGTAGCTATAGAGTATGTTTCTAAATGAGTGGAAGTTGCTGCTATGCCAACAAATGATGCTCAGGTAGTGATCAAATTTTTGAAGAAAAATATATTTACCAGATTTGGCACTCCTATAGCAATCATTAGTGATGAGGGGACACATTTTTTAATAAACAGTTTAATGCACTTCTCCATAAATATGAAGTTACACATAATTGCAACACCTTATCATCCTCAGACTAGTGGATAGGTAGAAGTTTCAAGTAGGAAAATAAAAGAATTTTGGAGAAAACTGTGAATGCCTTTAGGAAAGATTGGTCAATAAAACTTGATGCTGCACATAGGGCATATAGGACTTCATTCAAAACACCCATTGGGATGTCTTCTTTTAGCCTAGATTTGGAAAGGCATGTTATTTATTGTGAAATTAAAACATAGAGCATATTGGGCACTAAAATTTTTGAATTTTGACAGGCAACTTGTTAGAGAAAAAAGATTGCTACAATTGAATGAGCTAGATGAACTTCACAACGAGGCTTATGAGAATACCAAGATATATAAAGAGCATACAAAGAGATGGCATGACAAGCACATTCTAAGAAAAGAGTTGGAAATTGGTTAAAAAGTGTTACTTTATAACTCTCGCCTTAGACTATTTCCTGGTAAGTTATGATGCAGATGGTCGGATCTTTTCACTGTCAATAAATTTCAGAAAAAGAGAATTAGAATGCACTTAATTCAGGGAAGCCCTTAAACTTAAACTTCTTTCATTATTTCACATTGAGAACAATGTTTAATTTAAGTTTGAGAGTATTTAGAGAGTTACATTTAGATTTACAACTAATATTTCAAATTCGCATTCAGTTTTGAAATTGTTTTTTCGAATTTCGGTATAAATTTTCTCTATGAGTGTCTCTTTTGATAACTTAGCCAAAGAAATCCAAAAGCAACTGCGTTACAATGCTAAAATTGAATAGGATGCATTCTCTTTTAATGATCAAGTGACATATGCTAAGTTTTTTATTACCATTGCACATTATTGAGTGTGATTTACTGATTCATATGATAAGTCCTTCCTTTTCATGACCGATGAAATTTTCAATTAGCACATTATGTTATGATCATGCAAAGTGTATGTGGATTAGTGATGATGTTGTGAATTCAATAACATATTCCGGTTGATACAAGCATGCTTGAACTTATTTGATTATCCTTCAAGGCAAAATCCTAGATAACATGTTTAGTTGGAAGTGATTTAGGCATTCTTTGATCAGTTTAAGCCTTTCAAGCTAATCTAGTAAATTCACCATCACTAGTGTCCCCATTGAGCTTTAATGAAAGAATGACATATGCAAAGCATGTGAAAGACTACTATTCAATTTTTCTTTCTTTAGCCTCATTATTCAAACCTTTTTAGCCTAAAAAACTATGATTGACCTGTTAAGAGACATATTCTAAACACATAGTTGCAGAGAGGTACATGAGTGCATAAGACGATAAGTTTGGGAGAGTTAAAGAGAAGAATGGTAAAAGAACAGGAAAAAGGACAAAAGGAAAGAAATCAATAAGGATTTATCCTTCAATTGGGGGGGATCATATCTCCATGAACTCAACAAAAAATAAGTTTGGGGATGTGGTAGTAATATAGCCCATAGTTGGGGGGATCACATCCTAATGAAAGTAAAAGAAAATAAGTCTGGGGTGTAGTAGTAATACAACTCATAAAACACATAAAACCCCAAATAAAAAGTTAAGAGAGTGAATATTCATGTAAAATGCAAATATGATCTCTTACTTTGTGTATCCTTATTCCCTTTTCTTGTTAGTTAAACCCAAGGCCCCATTATAAGCTTAAAAAAGACCTATTGATCCAAGTGAATAGATTTTTCTACATTAGTGGAGAAGGATTATGAAAAGCAAGCTTATGGGGCATTTTGTGAAGATAATGAAAATCATTGGTCTGCACATTATTGACTGAAAGACATGCATTTAGCATGAAATTGACACTACACATACACACACAAATTTTTCATTTCTTGAAGGGATTGTTGAAGCATGGGTTTCATGAGATTACTTATCAAGTATCTTGAGTAATATCTGAGATATGTGCACATGTGTAATTTGTCTGGCATGTTACTAACTGTTTGAGAGAGATTTTCCTAACTAATTCATGTGTTTAGATTGTTGTTTTGCTCAAGGACAATCAAAAGCTAAGTTTGGGGGTATTTGATAAGATCATAATATATCATATTTCTTATATCTTAATTCACATATTTAAGATGTTCTTTAGTGTTTTTCAGTAGATATTTCACTTAACAAAGTTTGTTTTGTTGCAGACATAAAAATCTGTAAAATGAAACTAAAGATTACAAAAGATGTTACTTTAAAGTAATTTTTGGGACTAATGGAGGCATATTTGGAAAATGTGTTCAACATAAAAGTTTTATTCTCTGTTCTTAAATTTACAATGCATCAAGAATCACATGATTCTGAATTTATATGAGCAAGTTATGACTAAAATAGTGCAACTTCCTTTAGAGTTTCAGATTCGTCTGCTACTTCTTCTAATAGAATGTGTCACTCTAAAGGCTCAGAACTCATAGAAGATGGATGATTTACACAAAGTAATCAACATAAAAATTCTAATCCCTAAAATTATATATCTAATGGAAAATGAATGGTGTAATTCTAAGTTTCTACAAGAAATTTATGATCAAAATAGTGGTACTTCCTCTAGAAAACTCCCAAATATCAATTTCTAAGGCAAAACAAAAGATGGTACTTTGAGCTCATATGACTCAAGATAAAAATAGAATCAGGAAAATTAATTAACAAAAAAGTTTTATATCTTGAAAGTATCTATCCAATTTAATAAAAATCACTCAATTTGGAGTTTATATGAGAAATTTATGATAATTATACTAAAACTACTCTAGAACATCAAAACTCCAAAGCAGACTTGGTGCCTCCGAAGTTGATTTTCAGTAACTCTGAAGTTCACTTACATGACTCCAAAGTAACATTTTGTGACTCCAAAGCAACATTTTTTGACTCCAAAATTGGGTTCAGTGACTTCAAAGTTCACTTGCGTGCCTCTGAAGCAGACTTGTACCTCCAAAATTGACTTTTGTGACTCCATAGTTCATTTGGTGCCTCCGAAGTTAATATTCAATGACTCTGAAGCAAGATTTATTAACTCCAAAGTTGAATTTAGTGACTTCGAAGTAGGAATTCAAATTTGTAGCTTGATCTTTAGTGCCTCCAAAGCAGCCTAACAAGAAACAAACTTTGAAATCAAAGCTTAGAATTAGAAGTACACAAATTTAATTATTTTTTCCATGCGTCAGATGTTGCAAATTTAAGAGTATGAGACATGCGGATTACAAAATATTATTGGAAGCCAATTTTTAGGCTTAAGAGTTTGTTATAATTTTTAAAACCTAGGATATGTAGCAACTAAGTTATTTTGAGAACTATTTTTATGCATTGCAATATTTGGGAAGTTATGTTTTTGTTGGGAAATACTGAATTATTATTGGAAGAGGATCTCTATGCATGGAGGTACTGCAATTTGTGGAGGAATTCTACTAAAACTCTATTGCTTGGGTTATTTAAGGTGACATTCAAAATATAATTGGGATAGAGAGAGTTTGAGGAGGAGAAGAGCTTAGAGTAAGAAGATATTGGAGAAAATCACGAAAGCTATTATAACCCAAATATTCTATTTTCTTTCTAGTTCATCTTTTATTTTTGAATCAAAAATCAACCTTGGATTATGATGATGTTTAACAATTATTTAGTTGATTTTAATTCAAACATGAAATTCAAAATTTCTATTACCTAGGATTAAATGGATCCTAGCAATGAAGTGTTTGTTGATGTTTGATTTTTGAGTTAAATTATCTTCTTTTTTATTGTTTCTTCTTTTCTACGCCTAATGCATGTATGTACTTAGCTACCATGTGCATGAACTAAGATTCTAAATTTATACTCGAGAGAGATGAATTAGGAATAGACTATTGAATTGAAAAACATATGATATAATGAAGTCTAGAGATAGTCATTGTACAGGTGCAATCTGCGTGAATATGACCTTGCGAGCGCATATATTACACTTTCTTAAGTTAAATGGGTTTATTGATGTGGATTTGTATGGAGACATAGTAATCACTTTAATAGGCACACCTATCATAACACTTGATAAAGGGTGGTAGATACTTTAGTGCATCCAATTGACAGTGAGAGGAATGATGATTTATTTAATGCAATTCTTGAATACAAGTGGATTTGCTAGATGAAGTTGAATTCCTAGATATTTCATCCATGGATATTTCTTTATTTTCCCTTACAATTTGTCAACTTCATCATTTATTCATATTTAGTTCTTATATCATCTACTAAAATTCATTCAATCAAATATTATAGATTTGATACAAGTTTAGTACTTAGTGTGTAACAGCCAACTTCCTTGTGGGAATGATACTCAAATAACCTCATCTGTATTACTTATGATCGTGCATACTTGCACGAGAGCCAACACGAAGACCCCTCTTTTGAGGTCCTCCATAATCTCTTGCTCTATCTCCCCAAACTTAGAATGTTTTTATCTAGGCCAACCTACTTTGTATCTTTGCTTGTACTGAAATGAAATGAAGTAACATCTTTATTAGTTTATCTCTTTATGTTTGGCCTATACTTACTAGAGTGGATGTTTCTTTTTGCTTTTGACAAAATGGGGAGAAAGAATCTGCAAATTATCTTAAAGGGGAAGGCAAACATGTATAACCTTTTGATAATCAGGGGGAGAATACATATAAAATAAGTTAAGTGAAATAACAAAAAATGACAACTTAAGGAATGATTATACTTTGCAAAATATTTTTTAGACTGCATACACTCAAGAGGAGATTATCTTTTATGAGATAATTTTTATTTAAGTTTTGTCATCATCAAAAAGGGAGAATTTTAATATAAACACATGGTTTCGATGACAAACAAAACTTGATTAAAAATTATATACTAATGGTTATTGCTAAGCTTTTAGTATGAAGAATGAAGTTGTAGGCTTTACAAAAAAATGAGCATAGAAAACATATTCCAAGGCATCAAGGCTTGGGTGAGTACAGAAGCAAAAGATGAAGTACCGTTATAGACAAAGCTTTAATAAAGCTTCAACTAAGTTTTCATTTTCTGTCGAAGTGAAGATTATATCTAACAAATGCAAAGCAGTAGACTTTATCTATCATAAGTAATCCATAGTTAACCCAATTATCGTCTATTATAATCAGACAAAGGCAGAGAATTGAAGGTTATTTGGTAGAGCAAAGAAGTTTGTTTGGTGAAGTAATGACATTTGTCTATACATCTAGATGAAGTAGTGAGGAAAATTCATCTGCACCTCAATGATTAGTTTGTTACTTACAATAGACAACCCATCAGATGAAGTAATGAAGAAAATCCATCTGCACTCCAACAATCCATCTGTTACTTACAACAAAGAACTCAACAGACGATGAGTTGAAGAAACAAGTCATTTGTGCCTCTATAGTTTAATAGCCAATCCAAAAGATAAATTATTGGAAAGGATAATTTGTTTGCACTTCTAAAATCTATCTGTTGTACTTACAATAAACAACCCAATAAACGATGTGATGAAATGACACCTCAATGATTCGCTGCTACTTATGAAGGACAAATCAAAAGACAAAAGAACTTTGTCTGAGGAATAGCTAGACAGATACTTCATCTGTCATAAGTAAAGATGAACAACGGGCAAACCAAAACATTGGTCTCCATTTAGAATTAATGATGCCCTTTCGATATTGATGAAAGAATCAACCATTGTAGTCAACACTAGAGGCATTTCAGTAGATGAGGATTAAGCAGAAGTTAGAAAATTCAAATGGGCTAATCAGAATATTCTTCTATCATTAATAGAGTTCACCTACTATGAATGACTAGAATTCAAAGTAACTATAAATGAAGTATTGTTGGAGCAAGAGGAAGCAACAAAGTATCAAGGAAAATATTCAAACATTCTCTTAAGAGCTTTTACTGATCTGAGCTAAAGCTACTGCAATCCTTCAAGAGCGAAGAGCCTTGCAGTCAAACCTTTCTCAACTTTCTTTGAAGGCTTCCAACCACCTTTTGGGAAGATTATTTACTTTTGTATTTAATTTTCAAGAACCTTCCCTTGTGCTTACTGAGAAATACTCATGCTTCAAATTCTATTATTCATTCTTTGTAAATTCCTTGAGCTAGTGGTTGAGACTAGACTTAAGAAGAGTTCTAACTGCTTGAGTAAGATAAGAGCTATTTATTTATCCTCCTTAGAGCTGGAATCTAGAAGATTGCTGGGAGTACTATGTTCATACCCCCTAGAACGAGAATCTAGAAGAGTACTAGGAGCACTGTGTTTATGCCCCCTAGAGCTAGAATCTAAAAGAGTGCTTTGAGGACTATTTTAATTCTGTTATTGGGAATAGTGGAACCCTAGACACTACGAGGAGAGTGTTTTTTAGAGAGTGGAGTAGAGTGTTTATTTGAACCACTATAAAAATTTTTGTGTCTTTTTTACTTGTGCATTAGTTGATTGAGTGATTCATTGCTAGAAGGATGATTAATCCTAAAGGGATTAAGCAATTTTTTTAAGTATTCAATTCACCCCTCCCAGCTTGGGTTTTTGCCTTATCTTAGGGACCAACAATATATCCTCCTCATGGTGGATTATGTGTCAACGGGGGTTGAAGTGATGACAACTCAAACTAAAGATGGCAAGGTAGTGCTTCATTTTCCTCCAAAGGAACTAATAAGCTCATATTTATCATATGTGAGATAACTAAATTTACATGTTTTGATCCTTAAATAATTTGATTTAATTATTTTATATTTATATTTGCTTAATTATTACACTTAATAGAGTTATTTTGCATTTTAGGCATCAAAACTTGTCAAAATAACGCTAAATATAAAGAACATAATTTGTAATCAATTTTTGTCATAAATGAAGGCTTATTTGGAGAAAGTGTTCAACATTAAAGCTGTATCTTTTCATCTTAGCTTTCCAATGCATCAAGAATTGCATGATTTCAATATTGGATGAGAATGTTATGGCAAAAATACTAAAGATAGTTCGTATAAGGACTATTGGGCATCGCAATGCCCAAGTTGTTCAAAAATTGGTGGATTTGGATGAAGAGTTGGGCACCTCAGCATGTAGTTAACGAAAAAAGGTTCTATTTTATATCTTAGATGGTTCTATGCACAAGTTTAATATTTTATTCTGCAAGGAGGTGCCAATTAACCCTAATTTGGGTTATTTTAAGTGAAATTGGCTTCAAAAAAAAGGGGAGAAAAAACTTTGGTGAAGGAACACAAAAATACAAGCAATTATGGTGCAAAGCTATTGAGAAATATTCAACATTCTATTAAGGTTTCATTGTCCTTTCTTGTTTTTGTTCATTTATTTTTATCATGTTTAGAATACTTGGGATTATTTTTTTACTATTATTATGAGTAGCTAAACTTCTCTTTCCAGAGGAGATATGGATCTTTTGTGGATATTGTAGTGTGATTAATTAGTTATAATATTGAGAGTTTTTGTTTATTTATTTATGATGTCTTCTTCTTAATGTTCAATTTATTGGCTATTTATTGAATCATTTTATATTTGGTATTTGACGCTTGAGAAAGGTAATCCTAAATAGGATCTAAACATCATAATATGAAATTCTAGATGACTCGAGAGAGCTTTTAGATTTTGTGAAATCATTTAAAAGATTTATAGATCTTAATGCATTCTAATCTTTCAATTTTTATAGTGATATTGAAATTGGGATATTAAGAATAGGCACTTGACTCAGTACTTGAGAGAGGGAGTTGAGTGAATTAGAATTCTTGATTTATAAACTAAGAGAATATCAATATATAATAATTTGAAAACACCATGATTGAAACATAAGTTAAATCGATCCTCTAGAGCTTTTCTATATTAATATCTTTCCATTGAAGTTTGTTTACTTCTACTTTTCATTCAACTTCTTAGTTTTTGATTTTTTGCATAAAGTTAGGATTATTAATTACAATAGCTAGTGATTAATTAAAATTTATAATCCTTGCCGAGATGATAACCTCACTCTGAATTTTATACTATAAAAATTGACACTATATGCTTGTGGTTAGAATTGCAATGAACAAGAACATCTTTACAAAGTTCGGAACTCTGCGTGCTATTATAACAAATGAGGGGACATATTTTCGCAATAAGCAATTTGAGGCTCTCTTATTGAAGTATAGTATCAAGCACTACACCTCAAACTAAGGGGCAAGCGGAAGTCTCCAACAAAGAGGTGAAGCAAATTTTGGAGAAAACATTTCATAGCTCTGGCAAGGATTGGGTGAAAAAGTTAGATGATGCTTAATCAAATTGCTTTTAAGACACATATAGGAATGTCTCCCTATAGATTGGTCTATGGTAAGTCATGCCATCATCTGATTGAATTAGAGCATCAAGCATATTATGTAATGAAGCATCTGAACATGTATATGCAAGCAATGAGTGAGAAGCATCTCTTGCAACTCAATGAGATGGATGAGTTCCACAATGAAGATTATGAGAATGCCAAGATTCATAAGAAGAGGACCAAAGCTTGGCATGACAAGCACATCCAATGAAAAGAGTTTGTTCCCAATCAAAAGGTACTACTATACAATTCTCGGCTTTGATTTTTCCCTAGAAAGCAAGAGTCAAAGTGGTCGGGCCCGATCATATTGGCAAAGGTGTTTCCATGTGGTGCAATTGAACTCAATCACACAAAGAAGGGAACCTTTAAGGTTAATGGATAGTGGTTGAAGCCATACTTTAATGATGAAATTAATCACAACAAGACCACTATTACTCTCACGTCACCTAAGAGGAAGAAGAGTCGAGTTGAAGACTATAAAATGAGTTCTTCTTGGGAGGCAAACTAAGCTTCCAAACTTTCCTTTCTTTTGGCTCTTTTCATTAGCTTATTTTTAATTTCATGTTTAGTTGGTTTTCATTAGGTTTAGTTTGTTAATTTTATAGTTAATCATATAAGTTTTAGCAAGTTTTTTTCTTCACATGATGTATTTAATTTTGATTCAATAGGTTGCACACCCAATTTGGAGATCAAGAAAGCATGAAACATTGAAATTTTCATCAAAAATCAACAAGGCAAAAAATGGATAGCAAGTTGATTACTACACCGCCCAAGTTGAGCGCCGCAACACCCATATGATGAACGTGGGTGCAGTTTGGACAGACTTTTGGGCATCATAGCACCCATGACTAGCACTATAGTGCCCATATGGTGACTTGGGTGTGATTTTGGATAGCAAGTTGGGCATTGCAACACCCAGGTTGAGAGCCACAGTACCCATACAAATGGCATTTGTGGTTGTTTGTTTCTTGGTTCCATTTCCCCATTCCAAACATTACTTAGTAGTAATACAACCACTTTCTTCCATCTATTCCTTGAATTCTCCTTCCAAAAACATCTTCCAAACATCTTCATTCAACAAATTCACCATTCTTTTTCATCATAATTCAGATTGTTCATCATCTTCTTCAAATTGAATTCAGCATTTGTTAGCATTCATAGTTTAAGATTGAAGAATTTCATGCAATAAGGGTTCTCAAGTAAGTTTCATTTCATTGATTATTACATGCAATTAGAATTTGAGATTGAGATTGTGATTGTTGAATTTGCAAGTGGAATATTTGGTGAACTGAGAGAAATAGGTTGAGCATATAAACTATGTGTCAAAAGTTCTTAAGGTAAAACATGGAATGCATATGAGATGTTTGTAGAAATTCTAAAAAGATTTGTTATTTTTGCAAATGGTGGTTGCTTTATACATTGGAAGAGTGTTGGAAGACTCATTAAAGCAGTTATATATTGAATGTTTAGTGGTTGTTGTGTTGAGTAAGCTATTCAATTGTGTGAGGATTTGAGTGATTGAGAAGTAGTTTGCATACTGTACATAGCCAGAATGCCTTCAAAGAGATAGAGATCATCAAGTATAGGACCTTCAATCAATCCCACCTTTTTAGTGCAATGTCAGTAGAATGATTTTGTTGTTCTATTGTTGGAAAGTGGTGCATTTAGGATAGGGGTTTTGAAAACACATCAAATTCATTCCATAATATAATTGTGGGGCAAAACTGGGGTGAGTTTGCTAAGCATTCAGTTGCAGCACTTGTTCTAGTTGTCAAAGAGATTTATACCAATGCTAAGGAACATCAAGGAATGAAAGCAGTTATAAGAGGGAAGTTAGTACCATTTGACAGAAAAAGAATCAACAGAATGTATAGATTCCAAACATTGATCAATATAAGTATCCTGCCTATGTTGAATAGGGACCAAGTTATGAAGAGACTATTGGTTTCTTCACATAGTCAAGTACTAAATGGAAGTAATCAAAAGCTAATGTGTTCAATTTCCCATTTGTAGGAATATGAAGAAAAGCCAAAGCTTGGCACTATTTCATTTCTGCCAAGATGTTCCCAACTAATCACTTCAATGAGGTTACAAAAGATAGAGTGGTACTTAATTTTTCCATTTAGATAAGACTTTATTGATTTGGGAAAGATTATTGAAGGATAAATCATGAACATCATTCAAGCGGTAACAACCAAAGGATTTGGTCACCCTTCTTTAATTTATGATCTATGTCTACAAGCAGGAGTGGTTACTATCCCAACTAAAGAAAATCATCATACCATGCCACCAATTACTCCTGCATTGATTACAAAATTCATAAACAAGGGTGAAGCACTAGATGAAGGAGCAGGCACTTCTCAACTACCAAGTTCTTCATTGTCAAATTCATCATAACAAAGAATGACTAATGAATGCTCCAAATTCAAAAAAAGTGAATGCTAAGCTCAAGGTTGGCCAAAATACTAAAAGAGAACGTGAGAAAGTCAAGGTAGAAAATAATGCACTTAGAAAGAACTTGATATCCACCTCATTGATGATGAAACCTATTAAAAAGGCTAGAAAGAATGAAGAGAAAAAGGTACTAATGAATGCTCCAAATTCAAAAAAAGCGAATGCTAAGCTCAAGGTTGGCCAAAATACTAAAAGAGAACGTGAGAAAGTCAAGGTAGAAAATAATGCACTTAGAAAGAACTTGATATCCACCTCATTGATGATGAAACCTATTAAAAAGGCTAGAAAGAATGAAGAGAAAAAGGTTCAAAATTTTGAAAGAAAACCTAAACCCAAATAGAACCAAATTTGGGATTCCAAAGTTGTTACAAAAGTTGTAAATGCAACACATGAGCCAAATGAGAAATTAGTGGTACCTAGAAAGCAATGGGTATTAAACTTTTTTACCATAAACCCTCTTGGACCCATTTCCATATTGGTACTAAAAATTAAAGCTTAACCTTGTTTATGCATGTGTTCTTAAGAGCCACAAGAAGTAGCATGTAATATATTGACAGTGGTTACTCAAGGCATTTGACAAGAGAGAGGGAGCTATTCATTGAGCATAAAGCTAAAAATGGAAAAATAGTTACCTTTGTGTTGAACTAGGTGTTTGGTTTTGATGATTAACAAAACTTGCTTATGACTTGAATTAAGCTAATGAAGTTTTGTTCAGATATTCCGAAGAAACTTTTAGAGGATGACAAAATGTTTGGAGGGAACTCAGAGGCTTCAAAGGTAGCTTTACAAGTTTAGAAGTGGCGTCTAGAAGTTTTAGAGGGAGCACTCATAATTCAAAGGGAAAGAAGAAGCTTCAGAGTCCAAGAGAAGTTTCAGTAGAAAGCAAAAGCTTTAAAGTAACTTTAGATGATACTTTGGATGGTGGACATAAGGTTTAGAGGTGAACTTCAAGTCTGAGGATCTCATAGGTTAAGTTTAGAAGATGTTGAAGCCATCAAAAGGTCTGAAAGCTACGTCCAAAAGCTTAATAACAACTTCAGAGGAAGATTTCCATGCTTTAGAAGTAAAAAGAAACAATTAGAGTTTATTTATAAATAAGGAAGCCTCTTTAGAGTATGTTTCAGATAATGAACATAAGCTTTAGAAGAAAAAATGTAGTCGTTGGAAATATCAGTTGCCATAATGAACTTCAGAACTTAAGAGACTAACTTTAGATGATCTAAAGTGTATTGCTAGAACGAAATTCAAACCATGCCAAAGCTCAGAAGGTCTAAAAGAGAACTTCATAAGCTTCAAAATTTATTGCAGCAATGGTAACAGACAAGGAAATCAACCTTTAGATGCTTTAAAGTTTAAGTTCAAAAGTTATAATGCTTGCTTATAAGGCAGATTAAGTTAAGTGTAGAAAATATAATCTAAAACAGTTAGAAAATTGCTAAAAGTAAACATTAATGGCTAAATACTCTTCCAAGAGTATAAATAGAAGTTCCACTGAAAAAGAAAAAGACTCTTGAGTGGATTAAACATGAATCAATCATAGAAACTCAAGTCTCCAAAGTGCAATGGCTCCAACTAGCTTCAATGTTCAAAGAACTTCAAAGCAACATCTTTTCACGTTAGAAGAGAATGAAAGCACTGTAATATACTCATTATATATCTTGCATTAGATCTTTAATTGTGTATACATTTAGGCCTAGTTAAAGGTTGTTTATTTGTACACTTTTGTATATGAAAGGGGGAGTTGTTGGTTAGCTCAAAAAAATAAATTGTATGATTCATTGGTGAGCTCAAGGAAAACCAATAGTGTAGCTCATGGGAAACCAAGTTGTATAAGTTCTTGGTGGTCATTGAAAACCAAGGCAGGTGTGATTCCATATGGTTTAGTAGAACCCAAGATTGGGGATACCTTAGAGAGTGGAGCAGGTGCCGAAGGGGCTCCAACCACTATAATCCTTATGTTCTTATTATTGTGTATGCTTGTATGCTTTCACTACCATATATTTTCTGCACTTGCACCTCCCATTTGTTTTCCTCATTTCACATGTATTCTAGTTTGTCCATACAACCTGCATTTTAGGCATAACACTTTGGAGACAATGGGAAAGATAGAGTGGTTAGGATTGTTGAGGTTGGCCAACCATAATCTATTACAATTTCAAATGTTTTGCTTGTAGAGGGATTGAAACATAACTTGCTAAGCGTAAGTTAGTTTTGTGACAAAGGTTACAAGATTGTTTTTGAATCTTAGACTTGTTTGGTATTAGATGAGTCAAACTTAGTTATAGGTAGAAGGCAAGGAAATGTATATTTGGTTGATTTCTATGATATTCAAGCCAAATGTCTTATTGTAAGCAATGATGAATCCTTACTATGGCATAGAAGATTAGGACATGCCAACAAAACTAAAGATGTATAATAAAGATCTTATTATTGACTTACGAAACCTAAAATTTGACCAAAGTGAGTTGTGTGATACTTGCTTAAAAGGGAAGCAAGTAAAAGAATCATTCAAATCTCTGAAGGAAGTATTTTACACGTGGATCTTATTGGATCAACAAGAACTTGTTGTTTCCTAAATGGCAATTTGTATGGCAAAATAGGAATCCAAGAAAGATGAAAAAAACAAATGGGATGTGCAAGTACAGAAAATAGATCACAGTAGAATTAGATAAGGATTATAGTGGTTTAGGCTCCCTTAGCACCTACTCCACTCTCAAAGGCATCCCCAACCTTGAGTTCCACTAAACATGTGGAATCACACCTCCCTTGGTTTCCATAGATAACTAAGAACTCATAAAACTTGGTTTCCCATGAGCTAATTAGATAATCATACACATTGGTTTTTCTTTGAGCTTACCAACAACTCATACACTAACTAGTTTCCAGAACTAACTAGCAACTCCTCCTTTCAAACAAATATAATGTGTATAAGAAACTGCCTCTAATTAGGCCTAAGTTTACACAAATTTAAGCTCGAATAAAAATAAACAATAAACCTTAGCGTACTTTCATTCTCCTTTGGAATGGTATTGATGTAACTTTGAAGTTCTCTATTCATTAAAGCCCCTTAAAGAGAATGCACTTTTTGGAATATTGAGTTCTTAAGATTGAATCGTGTTAATGCACTCAAGAGTCTATTTTTTTCTTCATTGGAACTTCTATTTATAAATTCTGACCATTCCAGCCATTGCAACCACTTTTGTTATGTTTTAGATAATTTAAAATAACTTGTTGTTTTACTCCAACAAAACTACCTATTTACAATTTTAGAGCTTCAGACCTGTAATGGTTGGTTACCATCGTAACTTTGCTTTTAGACCTCTGATGTTAGTCTTTTTTTCCTCCGAATGTTTCTTTGAATGCCTAAAAGTCCCAACCACTACTAAGGGCTACATTTCCAAAACTCTGAAGGTTGGGTGCAATGTCTGAAGCTTCCTCTAAAAACTCAGAATGCATTATTTGAATCATCACCTCTAAAGCTCTCTATGAACTCTAAATGCATCCTCTGAATGTAATGTAACCTTTGAAGCTTTCTTGAATTTAAGCACATCCCACTTCCGACCTCTAAAGTGCCTACCGATCTTGTAAACACTTCCTCTAGAATTCCTCCTCTTTCCAAATGTTCCTTTGAAGCCTAAAACCCTTTTTCTGAAACTTCTCTTGGACTCTAAAGCTTCTTCTTTCCATCTGAATTCAAAGTGCTCCATCTAAAACATCCAAACCCACTTCTGACCTTTTGAAACTTCCTTTGAAGCCTCTGAACATCCCTTTGAACATTCTTGCATCCTCTAAAAGTTTCTTCTGAATTCAAAAATTTTAACAACATATCATTAGCTTAATTCAAGTCATTAAATAAGTTTTGTTAATCATCAAAACCAAACATCCAAACTCAATAGAACTAGGAGTCTTTGAGGGAAACATTATGCATATGTCATTATGGATGACTTTTCTAGATTTACCTAAATAATGTTTCTCACTTCAAAAGATAAGGCTTTCACATTCTTTGAAGTCTTTACCAAATGTGTGTAGAATGAACAAAACTCTATATATTGTTGCCAAAAGAACTGATTGTTAGGTCCCTTAGTCTTTGGCTTAACCTAAGAGGGAAGGGGTGAATTGGATTTTTCTTTCTTTAACCTTAGTTATTTAAAGTCCCTCTGTTTGAATGATTTGCTACTGAATGTATATAACAAAATGCAAAGCACAAATAGATAGATCTATCACAAGCAACACACATAATTTATAGTGATTTGGGTCAAGAACCCTACTCCACTCTTCCAAGTGCACACCCATTGTACCTTGGGTTCCACTGTCACTATAATGGAGTATAACTAGTGCATGTAACACTCGTCTAGATTCCAACTCTAGGGGGCCTAAATAACTTTGCAATTGATTGTGACACCCACTCAAACAATCAAGTTTCTCTTCTTGATTCCAGCTCAAGGGGGCATAATCCTTAGTGTCACTTGCACTTTTCTAGATTCTAACTTTAGGTGGAGTAAAACAATCCAACATGTTTATTGTGAGACATATTTCAACAATCACCCTTGTTCTTCTTGAGATTGATCCTCCAATACCAACTCAAGGAATACATAAAAGAAAATGAGAAAGAAAAGAAATTATACTTTGAATGTGTTTCTTTATAAGTTCTAGGGAAGCCTAAATGTTGGTTGAAGATGATATGTTAAAAGCTTTCTTGATGGTTTGAATTCTTCCCTTATTGTTGTAAAGAGCCTTGATTGAAAGATGATAAAGGTTTTAGCTTTGGCTTTGACTTCAGAAAGGATTTGATGGTTAAAGCTCAAGGGATATATTAAACCTCTTGAATCATCACCTTAGAACATCCCTAAACATCTCCCTTTATAGATCTCTTAAAAACTTGGACATTGGAAGCAATGGGTGAAGATTTCAAGGCATTTAAATGGCTATATTTTTTACCATTGAAGTGATAGGAGGTATGGAAGGAGGTTGGAATATCGGTTGTGGGGCAAGCGGTAGGCGTAGGAGGCTACGGTGTGGCAGTCAGTGTGAAAAAGTCATTTATGCACTCACTGCACCACCAAAGGTGTTATGGTAGGCACCTGGGGTATGGTAGGCAATATGAATAGTAGCATTGTTCCCAGTTACTATAGTAAAGGTACTGTAGTAGTGTCAAGCAGTGTGGCAGGCTCTTGGGGTATGAAAGACAATATGAACAATAGTATTGATCCTAGTTACCATAGCAAAGGTACTATAGGAGTGGCAAGTAATATGGTAGGCACCTGGTAAATCACCTATGCGTCGATAGAAAGTTGTTTCGTTGCTAGAGTACCGCAAGCGATAGGCATAGGCAGCTCGGCTTTGGCAAGAGGTCTTGTAGCAGTCACTATAACTTTGACCCAAATTATTGTAGCAGTCATTATAGCAGATACTGTATCTCCCATGGCACTATAGCAAATATTGTAGCTACATATCTTTTTAGCCCTTCAACATAGTCCATTTCAAATATATGTTGACCTAAATATTGATAAACTAGTTTAATGCAAGTTTGATCATTATAATTTGCCTCTTTTCAAATGCTTTAGAGAACCATAAAAAGTACTTAATAAGTTCATAATATACCATGTTTTAATGCCTAAAGTTATGTGTTCTAGAACTAGATTTGATGAAATATCACACTTAATGAAGTTATTGGTTTTTCAGGTAACAAATCATGTCAAAAGGAAGCTGAATGTGAAGTAGCACCACTTTGATGCCATTACTAGTACTAATGTAGACTAATCTAGGAAAAGTATTTAAAATCAAAGTTGAAGATCTTAAAGTTATCTTTCCAAAAATTTAGAATGATCCAATTTGGAGGTAGTATGAGAAAGTTATGGATGAAACAATGAATACCTCTCCTAGTGGATAGCAAGTTGGCACCACTGGAGCCACTTTGAGGCACTTTTCCGTACATTTACAAGTGTATTCAGCTCAAGTGATCAACATGAGAGTTTTAGATATTGAAGCTATATGACCAATGCAAAATGAATCATACAATTATGAGTTTATACGAGGAAGTTATGATCAAAATAGTCAAAGTGTCTCCTGATGGACAGCAAATCAGAGCTGTCGGAGCCCATGTTCACTCAACCTGCCCTGCCTATTCAGTAAGTGGCATCGGCAATGCCCATCTAGCACCAACAGCCTTAGCATATGTCCACAATCTTTTGAATTATGTTTTAGTTATTCAAATTTCCTATTTTAAGTATTTTTTGGGACTTTGTTGTGCTATTCTAAGGGGATTCTTTTGGAGAACTTCTCAGAGGAGTTCTAGGGTTTTCTTGGAGGCTATTCTTAGGGTTTTTTAGGAGAAAAGATGAAAGATTCAAAGAGAAAAGGCAGATGGCAAATTGTAGTATGATGATCTATATGAAGGGAGTTTATTTTATTCTCTTTATACACTAATTACTTCTTTTTAGGGTGAAGTGTAGCCCTTTTTGATGAACCTTATTATTTAGATTATTGATTATTTAATGCAAGTTTGTATTTTTATTCATGCATTTTATTTCAATCTTTTGATTTGTGTGATTGTGTTGCAGATTTTCCTTATTACACAAGTGCACTTGTCATGAACAAGTAATAAAATGTGAGTGAGATATCGTTCCCATGGAGATTAAGTTCACCAAATATCAAATTATTCTAACTTATGGTTTTGTCTGAAGGAATGAATTCTGATGAGTGAATGGAAGGATGTAAATAAAAGATCTAAATTAATGGCTTTTGCAATGATAAGGATTCTGGAGACAATAACAATGATAGTGATTTAAAACATCTAGGGGTGTACGATTTCATTGGATAAATCATATTCAGTCCCATTAGTTTTAACACTCAATGATTATTCTTAGGTTGACAACGAGTTTCTCTGGATTAATTGCTATTATTTCTCAAGTCATAGCAATTTATCTCAATTGGCTAATTTTCTACATCTTTGTGAAAATCCCAACTAATTAAGATGCATTAAGATCAATAACTTATAATGTTGCATAAGCTTCATGGACATCTATATCATTATGACAATTTACGGTGCTTAATCATGGTCTAATTTGATTATCGCTTCTCCGCCTCAAATTGTATAAAAAATCATGTAAAAAGGGCTAGCATTCTTTCACAAGCATTAAAATCAAATTAAACACTCAAATAAATAATGAACAACCAAAGAAATGCATTAAACATAATAAAACCAAATATTCATTATCCAGCTACATCGTTCCCCTAGATTAACGTATTTAGCTCATGATATAATCAATAAAAACCATACACATTGTCTTAAACATGATTAAACAATGAAAACGAATTATAAAGAATAAGAAAAGATCAATAGAAACCCTTGTCCAAGCAATGCTCTGCTGCTTCTTACTCCTTGGACAACTTTCCTTCAATGTAAGAGATATCACCTCCCTAAATCACATGTAGCTGCCTCTTCACTCTTTTTTGTTACTAACCCTCACCAAAATGTCCCAGCTCTTTTCTAGAGTGACTTCGTATTGCTTTTTATAGTTTCCCAAGTAAAAATGCAATTTTTGCAACATTTTCAACAATTTTCAAAAATTTTGGATCTTGCCTCCTAAGCTAGTGTCACGACATAGAGTCTTAATGTCGCAACATTGAAAATTGCCATAAAATCTTATGTCATGACATAGCCTATCTGTGTCACGACATTGAGTTTACTGCCACTTTAATGTCGCGACACACTTAGTTTGTGTCACGACATTGAGTTTACTGCCACTTTAATGTCGCAACACACTTAGTTTGTGTCACGACATGGATGTTCTTCATTCACTGTACATGTTCTTTTTGTCCAATGTCGCAACGCACTTTGTCTGTGTTGCAACATTGACTCTTCCTCTTGCCTTTTTGCCTTGATTTTCTCATTTTCTCTACTTCTTTGCTCTCCTTTGCCTACAAACACATAACACTCATAAATTTATCAAATTAATAGAAAAAACTCATAATATACTAAAACAAAGCACGCAAAATGCAACATGTAAGTGAATAATATTCACTTATCAAACTCCCCTAAACTTACTACTTTGCTCATCCTCGAGCAAGACTCGATACCTATAAAACACCGCATAGATCAAGTTCAATGAAGACTTCAAGACCGTTAACATCTCTCGGGAGAAAAATGTTGAAACAACATGTATATCTAAATTTCTAACTTGCATATCATCCTCTCTCCGCATAATTCCTAGTATATGTAAAGAAATGATAGTCATTCTAAATTAAATCCTTTGTACTTAGCTCAACTTGTGCAAATTAAGCAAACACATTCAACATAACTTCACAAATTCATGAGTTATGACAGATTGCAATAGACATGAGGTTACTTTTCTTGTTTTCATTTTTATGGGTTGTATTACTATCATATTCCCTTTATATATATGTATAATTTCCTTGGAACATGATCCCCTATACTTGGGCTATATTACTAGCACACTCCTTATATATATATATATGTATAACTTCCTTGGAACATGATCCTCCCATACTTGGGTTGTATTACTATCACACCCACAAACGTATTTCACTTTTTCATGAGAATGTGATCCCCCCACTAAATGATTCATGCTTTTCTTATGTCTACTGTTTGCAACATATAAATTTTACATGGAATTTATGAAGTTTTTAGCTAAACTATGCTACTTAATTACCACAAATTGTTTCCAAGTATTCTATGAATTCAAAAGAGAATGATTATGTAATCAGCTGTGTAGGGAATCATTAGTAAATTAGACATATTCAAGTTAAAAATACTGATATGATCGCATTTGGCAATCTCTCCCTAGCCTGTGTTGTATCACATTGTTCATCAGTCTCATCTACTGATCCATACTTAAAAATACAACAAAAACACATACTAACCACAAAAAAATACTAAACACACAACTAAAATAGACTAAAATAAATAACACACTTGAGTTAATAAAACCACATATAAATAACATCAAAACACAAAAAGATAAATCTGCAAAGTAAAACTCATCAGTAGAACTCATCACATCTAATCATAGCAAACATAACAATACTCCTCCAAACTCAAAATGAAACATTGTCTTGAATGTGATAAGAGAACAATTGCATGTGACTTCCCTGAAAGTGCCTACTCAGAATTAGCAGCATCCTCTGAGTTGGTCTCTTCATCGCTTTCGTTGTTAGCTTCCTCGTCCATTAGGCTATCACCCTTAGAATCACCCTCCTTCGACCCTTCAGCTAAAGTTGCAACATCCTCAACCTCGCCCTCATCATCAGCTGGTGGAAACTAGATCGGGTTCCCTGATTGAGTGGGAACCTCAGAATCAAGTGCGGTATAACAATGCAACAAGTGATCATATTGCATATCATGGCATACAACCATTCGATCAATCCGCTAGGTTAGTTTGATAAAAATCTCAGAACTCTCCATCCTAGCTGTCGCAGGTGTAGGTCAAGTGCGCTGTTGTGAAGTGTTATCTGGAGCCATACTTGTACCTGTTGTACTCTTTGACAGTGGACCTTTGAATGTCTTGACAAGATCTTCTGAAATGACAGGTTTTGGTTGCAAAATTTCTTCTGAAGCTCCAGTAGGTACTCCCGCTTGCATACATAAAGCATAGATAAGAGAAGAATGACCTAATCTGCTTGTAAGGGTTGATATTTTGGCCATATTCAAGATTAAGGCTTCAATGATCTTTCCCACATCAATAGCATAGCCCCTCTGAATAGCATAATTCAATAATGCCTTCTCTCTTGAAATCCCTGACACATGCATAGGTGGCATCAATTAGTCCCATACCTTGGCAGGATTCATAAGCCCCCACCTAGTAAGACTCTTGATCTCATCATTGGATCGCATCCACTCCGTTCCCGGATAGGTAAGAGTGTAGAAGATATCATCATAATCAGCCCCTTCCTCTTGTAATTGGGAGAACTCATCCTCTTCTATCTCAGGCTGCTGATAGAAACTATTTATGGTGGCACTATCAAAAGGAACCCACCATCCTCTAACCAAGGCTCACTTATCTAGATGTTCAAGAGTGTTGGCATAAAATTCAGACACCACTGGAACCAAGGCGGGCTCAGGTTGCTTTACAAACTCCTCCCACTTCCAAAGTGCAATCAATTTCTAGACTAAATTCATGGGATCAATAATTCCTCTTTTTGGAATACACTTCCACCTCACAAAGGAGCTTTAATATCAGGCTTCTGCAGCAGAGCTAACAAATGTTGGTTTGATTGGTTGCTCTATAGCTATAGTCTTTCGCTTTCTAGAGGGACTAGGAGTCAATGTTTTCTTGCCTTTGGGAGCATGACTGAGAGTATAATGGATAGCAACAAGGACTAGCATACGAGCACAGTGAACCACTAAATTCACTATCCACCAAGAATTAGCACAAGCCACCAAACAAGGCATAAGACCTCACTATATTCACTAAAGGCAAAATGCAAGCTCCTCGTTGTAAATCTCTCATTGCACAACCAAGCATTTCAATTCACAACAATCCAATTGGACTGCACCACACTCCTTCACAATCCAATTCACAACAACCACTACACTACACTCCTTCACAATGCTTCAACAGATTCAAATCACAACAATCCACAATCTTCCTCAAGGATAATCACCATAGTGTATCATGCATAACACACTGATCCTTTTATCTCATATTCTCATCTCCCCCAAACTTGCACAATTGACACAGTCAAATCAACAAACACTTCACATGCATAATACACCCTTCTTCCCCAAATAGCCAAACCACTTCACAATCAATAACCACAGTCTTGAAGCATAGCAAAATGATGAAGCACTTACTTGAATTATCAAAATGGCTCACTCTATGGATGTTGGAGATCTTGCTTGAGTGAGGAGAAACCCATGCATGCAATGATGAAGTAGATGGGTTTTGTGGAGGAAATTTGGTTGAAGAGGAAATGGGTTCATGAAAGGGAGAGGAAGAAGGGTTCTTAGCTAGGGTTTTGAGGGGAAAACAAAAAGGGGCAAATGGAAAATGGATCGAAATGGGGGTGTGAATGGTGTGAAGTGCTTATGTCTCGATTGAAGGGGTTTAAGTGGGGCATGTGCGGAGTGTAGATGGTAATGTCGTGACATAGCCTTTCAATGTTGAGATATTAAAGCTGTTGCCCAGATTATGTCATGATACTGAAATGTCGTGTCGCGATATTGCTTCATTGATGGAAAAATGCCTCTATCACAACATACTTTTGATATGTCATGATATAGATCTTGCTGCCCATTTAATGTCACAACACTAACTTTCTATGTCACGCCATTGACCCAAAAATTTGCTGTTTTGACATTTTTGAACTTCTGCTCCCTTGAATTGAATTTTTAAGCCGAAAAATTTGCTAGAATGCACCCATAAAAATAAAGATTATAAACATGTTATTGTTAATGAAACTGACTACTAAGATATCAATTAACTTGTTATATGAGGACTAAAACTAACTCTACAAGCATCGAATCTATCTAATATGCAATCAACACTATATGAATTCAATTCCTAAAAGTTGTGCATATAATCACAAACTAAAGTAAATAAAAATACTTAAACCAATGCAAACTAAGAGTTCTAAAAACTTGTGTTGCCTCCCTAGAAGTGCTTAAGTTATAGTCTTCAACCGGACTGTTTCCTTTCATGACCATTCAAGTTTGATAACCATCTTGAGGTGATCAACACCACTCTCATAATATGGCTTCAATTATTGTCCATTAACCTTGAACATTCCCTTCTCTTCATGATGGAGCTCCACAGCTCCATATGGAAAAACTTTTGTCATGGTGAAAGGCCCTAAACACTTGGATTTCAGTTTTCCAGGGAACAAACGAAGCCTGGAATTGAACAGTAACACCTTCTGCCCCAGGACAAGTTCTTTTCTCTGGATGTGCTTATCATGTGATGCTTTTGTCTGCTCCTTGTATATTTTAGCATTTTCATAGGCCTCATTGCAGAACTCATCTAGTTCATTGAGTTGTAGAAGTTGTGTCTCCTTAGCGGCATCCATGCTCATGTTCAGTTGTTTCATTGCCCAATAAGCATGATGTTCCAACTCCACCAGAAGATGGCATGCTTTCCCATAAACCAACCTATAAGGCGACATGCCTATAGGTGTTTTGAATGCAGTCCGATATGGCCACAAAGCATCATCCAATTTCATAGCCCAATCCTTGCGAGAATTCTGCACTATCTTCTCAAGAATTCTTTTCACTTTTCTATTGGAGATTTCAGCTTGCCCATTTATTTGAGGATGATAAGCTAATGCTACTTTGTGCTTGACTCCATATTTTGACAAAAGAGCAACAAATTGTTTATTGCATAAATGATTCCATTCATCGCTGATGATGGCTCTTAGAGTTCCAATTCTTTTGAAGATATTTTTCTGAAGAAAATTCAGTACTACCTTCCCATCATTAGTGTGAGTAGCAACTGCCTCCACCCACTTTGACACATAGTCCACTACCAAGAGGATGTACTTTTGGTTATATGATGAAGGAAATGGTCCCATGAAGTTGATGCCCCATACATCAAAGAATTCTACCTCTAAAATATTCTTCAAAGGCATTTCATTCCTTCTCGATATATTGCAAGTCCTTTGGCATCAATCACATGTAGCAACAAAAGAGTGGGCATCCTTAAATAATGTAGGCTAATAGAAGATTGATTGCAAAACTTTGGCAGCGGTTCTGTTTCCTCCAAAATGGCCTCCACACTCAAGCGTATGGCAGTGCTTGAGAATGTCTTCCATTTCTTCTTCTGGCACACATCTTCTTATTATCTAATCAGCACAATTCCTATAGAGGTTGGATCTTCCCAATAATAATGCTTCACTTCAGACTAAAATTTCTTCTTTTGATCAGGAGAGAGATCATTGGGCATGATGTTTCTGGCTAGAAAGTTCGTAAGGTCTGCATACCATGGAGTGGAATTTCTTGAAGTGGTAGCAAACAACTGCTCATCTGGGAATTGGTCATCAATGGGGGGCTTTTGCATTTCCATCTTTTCTTCTAATTCCAGTCTTGAGAGGTGGTCTGCCATAAGGCTTTTTGTCCCTTTCTTGTCTCTAATATCCAAATCAAATTCTTAGAGTAGAAGCACCCACTAGATGAGTCTTGGCTTTGCATCCTTCTTGGCCACAAGGTATTTGATTGCAGAATGATCCATAAATACGATTATCTTATTGCTAATAAGGTATGATCTGAACTTGTCAAAGGCAAAGACAATTATAAGTAACTCTTTCTCTATTGTGGCATAGTTGAGCTGAGCTTCATTGAGAGTCCTGCTAGCATAATAGATGGTGTGAAATACCTTTTTCCTTTTCTATCCTAGGACTGCTCCCACAACATAGTCACTTGCATCACACATCAGTTCAAATGGTTTATCCCACTCTATTGCAATTATAATTGGAGCTGAAACAAGCCCTTCTTTAAGAGTGTTAAATGCTTTCATTCACTCTTTGTTAAACAAAATGATGTACCTTGCATGAGCAAATTAGAGAGTGGCTTCGAGATTTTTGAGAAGTCCTTGATAAACCTTCTGTAGAATCCCACGTGTCCAAGGAAACTCTGAATTCCCTTAACAAAGGTTGGTCATGGGAGTTTTTCAATTATCTCCACCTTGGCTCTATCAACCTCAATTCCCATGAATGAAATTCGATGTCCAAGAACAATGCCTTCCCTCACAATGAAATGGCATTTTTCCCAGTTCAGCACCAAGTTGGTTTCTTCAAATCTCCTTAAAATCAACTCCATGTTTTGGAGGCAATGATCAAAGGATTTCCCAAATACAGAGAAATCATCCATGAAGACTTCAATGATTTTCTTCACCATATCAGAAAATATTACCATCATGCATCTCTGAAAAGTTGTTGGTGCATTACATAGACCAAAAGGAATTCTTCTAAAGGTGAAGGTACCATATGGACATGTGAATGTGGTCTTCTCTTGGTCTTCTAGAGTAATGGTTAATTTATTGTATCCAGAATAGCCATCTAGAAAGAAGGAGTAATTAAAACCTACTAGACGATCCAACATTTTGATCAATGAATGGCAGGGTGAAGTGATCCTTTCTTGTGGCTGTATTCAACTTTCTATAATCAATGCAAATTCTCCAACTAGTAACAGTTCTCAATGGGATTAGTTCATTGTTGTCATTTCTTACCACAATCATTCCTCCTTTCTTTAGGCCTACTTGCATAGGACTGTCCTATGAACTGTCGAAGATGGGATAGATGACACCAGCATCAAGCTATTTGAGCACTTCTTTACGAACCAGCTCTTTCATTGTTGGATTCAGTCTACTTTGGACTTCCAGTGATGGCTTATTGTTGACCTACATCAATATATGATACATGCATAAAGCTGGACTAATTCCTTTCAAATCTAATATAGACTACCCAATAGCTAATTTGTACTTTCTGAGAACTCATAGTAACTTCTCTTCTTCATCTCCAAAGAGGGTGGAAGATGTGATCACCAATAATGAAGAGGATTCTCCAAGGAAGACAAACTACAAATGGTCTGGCAATTGTTTGAGCTCAAGAGATGGTGGCTTCTCAATTGAAGGAGTAGATGGAGGAAGACTTTGTCCCAAAGCTTCAAAATATTTCCTGTTATTTGGACAAAAAGAGTCCAACCACTATACCATTTCTACAATATCTGCCTCTTCAAGATCAGATGAAGAAGGATGAGTTAAGCTAGTTTCCAATGGGTCTTCTGAACTTGCCAAGTGTTGAGATACTAAGGTATCCAATGAGTCTATCTAGAAGCAATTATCACTTGCTACTAGATATTTGATTGCATTGAACACCTTAAATATCACTTCCTCATATTGAACATGAAACTTTAATTCACCTTTTTGGACATCAATCAGAGCTCTTCAAGTGGCCAAGAATGGTCTCCCCAAAATGATAGGAACATCCTTGTCTTCTTCCATGTCAAGCACCACAAAGTCTGCTGGGAATATAAACTTGTCCGTCTTGACAAGTACATCTTCAATGATGCCTCTTAAGTGCTTGATAGATCTATCCACCGACTAAAGAGAAATAGTAGCAAGTCTTGCTTCGCCTAGCCCCAATTTTTTGTAAATTGATAGAGGCATAAGGTTAATGCTGGCTCCTAAGTCACACAATGCCCTTTCAAAAATAGAATTCTCAATGACATAGGGAATGTTGAAGCTTCTTAGATCTCTGAGTTTTGGAGGTAGTTTCCTTTGAATGATTGTACTACATTCTTCTATGAGAGCAATTGTCTTATACTTTTCTAAATTCCTCTTGTTTGAAAGGATGTCTTTCATCAACTTCACATAACTCAGCATTTGGGCTAGTGTATCTACAAATGGTATATTAATGTGAAGCTTTTTGAAGATGTCCATGAACTTAACAAATTGCTTATCTAATTTACTTTTCTTTAATTGCTAAGGAAAAGGTATTGAGGAAGATGGTTGCTGAGGAAGCAGTGGTTGTGGCTTAGGAAGGACTTTACTTACTCTTGACCCTTTGAATTGCTCTTCTCATTGCTTAGTGGGAGTTCCAATTCTTTCCCACTTCATAATGTAACTACTTAACATTACTATCATGGGTTAACTTCAGTTTTACTAGGCAGATTTCCTTGCTGACGATTGCTGACCAAATTGGCTATCTGAGCCACTTGAGTTTCAAGATTATGAATCCATGCGAATTGATTCTATAAACTGGCTCTTGTATTTTCCATGGACTTGTTTGTATTATTGGTGAATTGAGTTACTGCAGTGTCCTAATTTGCCTTCTTTTCTTACTTTTGCTATTGAATTTCCTACTATTAAAATCCTTGTTGCTGAGGAAATCCTTGCTGTGTTTGTCCCATATTCTATTGATTTCTCCAAGAAAAGTTTGGATGGTTTCTCCACCCTAGGTTGTATGTATTGGAATATGGGTTATTTTGTTGCCTACTGAAATTGCCAACAAAGTGTGTTTGTTCTGGTTCAGGCTATACAAAAGGATTGTTTGTTTGACATTTTTCACTGGGATGATTGCCTTGATATAAATCATAGCATATTGATAAAGACTAAATGACATTAACACCCATCTGGTTCTTCTGCAATTGTTTTGTAAGTATTGCAACTTGAGCGGTTGGAGTGAAAATAGGATCAAACTCATAAACGCCTGGTGGCTTCTTTGACATAGCTCTCCTAGTTAGCCTTTAAAAATTATGTATGGCTATTTCTTCCAGCAAGTCATATGCATCTTCATCTGATTTCTTCATAAGTGTTCCTCCGGCTGATGAATCTATCATGGTTCTAGTGGTGTCAAGCATTCCATTATAGAACTTTTGGACTTACAACCACTTAGGCATCCCATGATGTGGACACTTCCGCAGTAGGCCCTTGTGTCTCTCCCAAGCTTCATAGAGAGTTTCACCATCACACTGATTGAAATTATTGATTTCCATCCGCATTCTTGCTATTTTTGCTAGGGGAAAGAATTTTGCAAGAAATTTTTGAGCCAAATCATCTCAATTGGTGATAGAATTTGCAGGTAAAGAATTCAGCCAAGTTTTTCCCTTATCCTTCAATGAAAAAGGACATAATCAAAGTTGAATAGCATCATTAGATATTGCACTATATTTAACAGTGTCACTGACTTCCAAAAAATTAGCAATATGAGCATTTGGATCTTCAGTAGGCAACCCACAGAATTGGACTCCTTGAAGCATCTATAAAGTCACTGACTTTATTTCAAAATTATTGGCAGCATTAGTTGGCCTCCTGATTATCGGTTGAATGTTTGTTGCTGATGGTAATTGATAATTCGCATTGGCATGTAAGGAAGATTCTAAGGAACCTGGTTCACTTCTCCTGGATCAGTCACAATTTTATGCAGTTGATTGATAGCCTCTCTTTTCTCTCTTCTAATTCTTTGAAAAGTGTGTTCTATCTCAGAATCAAAAGAGAGCATATTAGTGCTTTCAGATCTTTGCATATACTTATGGAGAACCATAAGAAGAAAATAGGAATTCCAATGAGTAAACAATAAATGGAAAAATTCAAAGCAAAACTAAAGTTATTTAGTTTGATATTGGCACAATGTTAATCCCTTACAAAGGCGCCAAAAAATTATTACAAATTTTCTTATATGCAAGTGCACATGTCGTGAACAAGCAATAAAGAGTGATTGAGATATCATTCCCACGGAGATTAAGTTCACCAAATATCAAATTACTCTAACTTTTGGTTTTGTTTGAAGGAATGGATTCTGATGAGTGAATGGAAGGATGTAAATAAAAAAGATCTAAATTAATGGCTTTTACAATGATGTGGATTCTGGAGACGATAACAATGATAGTGATTTAAAATATCTAGGGGTGTATGATTTCAATGGATAAATCATATTCAGTTCTATTAGTTTTAACACTCAATGTTTGTTCATATGTTGACAATGAGTTTCTCTTGATTAATTGCTATTCATTCTCAAGTCATAGCAACCTATTTCAACTAGCTAATTTCCTACATCTCTATGAAAATCCCAACTAACTAAGATGCATTAAGATCAAGAACTCATAACATTGCATAAGCTTCATGGATATCTCTATCATCATGACAATATTATGGTGATTAATCATGGTCTAATTTGATTATCACTTCTCAGCCTCAAATCGAATAACAAATCATGTAACAAGGGCTAGCATTCTTTCACAGGCATTAAAATTAGATTAAATACTCAACATAAATAATGAACAACTGAAGAAATGCATTAAATATAATAAAACCAAATACTCATTATCTGGCTACATCGTTTCCCTGGATTAACATATTTAGCTCATGATATAATCAATGAAAACCATACACATTGTCTTAAACATGATCAAACAATGAAAACAAATGATAAAGAACAAGAAAAGATCAATAGAAACCCTTCTCCAAGTAATGCTCTGCTGCTTCTTGCTCCTTGGATAGCTTTCCTTCAATGCAAGAGATATCACCTCCCTAAATCACATGTAGCTACCTCTTCACTCTTTTTCGTTGCTAATCCTCACCAAAAACGTCCTAGCTCTTTTCTAGGGTGACCTTATATTACTTTTTATAGTTTCAACAATTTCCAAAAATTTCGGATCTTGCCTCCCAAGCTAGTGTTACGACATAGAGTCTCAATGTCACGACATTGAAAATAGCCATGAAATCTTATGTCGCAACATAGCCTATCTATGTCATGACATTGAGTTTGTTGCCACTTTAATGTCGTGACACACTTAGTCTGTGTCACGACATAGCTGTTCTTCATTCACTGTACATGTTCTTCTTGTCCAGTGTTGCAGCACATTTTTGTCTGTGTCATAACATTGAGTCTTCTTCTTGTCTTTTTGCCTTGATGTTCTCATTTTCTCTACTTCTTTGCTCTCCTTTGCCTACAAACACATAAAACTCATAAATTTATTAAATCAATAGAAAACTCTACAAACACATAACACTCATAAATTAATCAACTTAATAGAAAACAACTCATAATATACTAAAACAAAGCACAAAAAATGTGACATATAAGTGAATAATATTCACTTATCAGATTGCTTGATCATTAGTTTCATAAATCTTATTGATTGTATATGCATAGTTAAGGCTAACACCTAATGCATAACCATGAGCTTCCTTGAATGAGAAAAGTAGAAGGTTAAGGAGCACACCTAACGCACAACCATTCTACTTGGTTCATAGTTCTTGATTGTAATGTGTTTTCACCTCAATTATACTACACACCATAGGTAATTGGAATGAGTGAAAGCACTTGATTTAAACCCCCACACCAAAAAGTAATAATCATATCATAGAAAGAATGAACCCAAGCAAGCATTGAATCCAATATCCAAATAGCAAGGGAAATCATTAAGTGGTAAAATCTGAACCCTAGACCTTTGCCACTTGTAATCTATCCTATATCATTCTATAGACCTAGATTTCTAATTATCTTTTAGTTTATTATTCTTACTAGTTCAAACCAACAATCCATCTTTTTAAAGTTAGTTTTTAGTTCATAACTTAATTTATTTAAATTAGTTTGCCATTCTTTGTGGGATTGACCCTTGCTCATGCACACTGTACTGTTATACACTCTTGCACTGCGAGCTATTATAATTTGAGCCATCAAGTTTTTTGCGCCATTGCTGGAGGAATAGCTTCTAATTGATTTAATCAGATTTAGTAACATTGTTTTTCTTTTTTGTAGCTTTATTGTATATAGGATTGTTAATTCTTTCTTTCTTTCTTCTTGTTGAGTTATGATTTCGAGATGGGAGAACACATGGAAAATATGTATGAGATGCCTAGAGAAAACTCATAACAAAAAATGTGTTAGAGGTAGATCTAGGGGAATGCTTGAAGTAAACTCTAACACTGAGCTTTCTATGTAGGTTATCTTTCCAAGAAGATGAAGATGATGTGCTCCATGTTGATGAATGAGAAACAACCCATTCTTGCCGAGGTATGTTCTATTTGTGGTATTTTTGGCCACTCATACAATGTTTATCCTTCTAGGCAAGGTTTTTCTTATTTTTAGGGACAGGCTAATGAGATGAACTTCTATGACTAGCAACCTTGTGATGATCCATATCCTAGTTGGAGAAGTCATCTCAATTTTTCATGGAACAAAAATCAGAATCAAATTCAAGCTAGAACTTATTTTTAACCAAAGAAGCCTACTGTTGAGGAAATGGTGCAGAGTTTTGTCCAAGCAATTGAATCAAGATTCCAGAATATAGAGGCATCCATGAAGATGATGGAGACACAGTTGGGTCAGATTTTAGAGGCTATGTAGAGTCACACACCTAGAAAGCCATCGAGTCAGCCTGAGCAAGCTAATGCAATTACAATGTTAAGTGGTGGTAAGGTAATAGATGATAAAGATGGTGACGTGATTAACAATTTCAATGTTTTTGTAGATGATGTGGAGGAAGTGAATCCAAGGAGAGATACGTTCCCAATTCTTAAACCTCTAGTCAATTATAAGCCATAACCACCTTATGATCCACCTATCTCTTTTCCTGGGTGTTTGATGCTAAACAAAGTTGTTCAAAAACCATGCCATGGCAATGAGCAAATTCTGGCTTTAGATGTTTTCCCATAAGATAAATCATGTGAGATGATTGAAAATCCTAATGAAGTTTCAACAAGGGAGGAAATCAAAGAAAAATCTAAACTAGAGTAATTGCCTTATTCCTTAAGGTATGCATCTATAGGCAACGACTTATGCTTTCCAATGATGATTTCTTCTTCATTTTTAGGTATGGAGCAAGACATGCTCATGCAATTCCAAGACCCTCTTATGAAGTTTGAGGTTTTTAATAAGATAAAGCTGTCCAATGAGAACAAGAATTGTTCCAAGATAAATGTAGTGGATGGAATGATTATGGAGTTTTTAAGAAAGCCCCTAAACACAATTGAAGCAACATAAGTTGAAGGAGATGAATTAGAAGATACTGCATCATTCAACCATGTTTTGGGAGCACTATCATTTTCCAAGCCACTACAAAGCTTCAAGGAGCTGGAACATCAAAAAGCCAAATTCCAATTCAAAGATGGAAGGCCATAGTCGAGCTGAGACTTTAAATCAAGCACTTCTTGGGAGGCAACCCAACCTTTTTCTAAATTTTCTTTATTTTCTTATCATTTAGCTTAGTGTTTGTTTATTTTCTTTACTATTGGGATATATTATTTTTAATTTCTGGTTATTATGTGTTGTAGAAGGAGGAATTCTGATTTTAGAGGATTGTAGATGTCTTCCTAGTGTTAAAATTGATGATGCCAAGCTAGCTCCAGAAGAAGAGGATGGAAATGTGCTTCATTTAGGGAAGCCCTTGATTTTAAACTTCTTTCATTATTTCATATTGAGGACAGTGTGAAGTTTAAGTTGGTGGTTGTGTTGCATTGCATTCAGTGCATTTAGTTTTGGGCAAATTTTTTCAAATTTAGGTATAATTTTGATGAGCTGCACATTTTGAAAACTTAGATAAGAAAATCCCAGGGCAATTGTGTGTAACATGTTGAAACTAAATAGGATGAATCTTTCTATTGATAATCATTAACATATGATGAGTTTTGTTTTATTACCATTGCACATGATTTAAAAGGAAGGAGAGGCACCACCTTGTGATTCATTGATTCTTGTTATAAGTCTTTCTTTTTCATGAATGATGAAGATTTTTCAAGTGCATTTAATTATGATCATGAGAAGTGTATGTGAATTAGTTGATAGTGTTGTAAATTCATTGACTTATTTTAATTAACACAAGCATATTAGAACTTGTTTGAGTATCCGTCAAGATGAAATCCTAGATAGCATATTTACTTGGAAGTGATCTAGGCATTCTTTGATCAGTTTGAGCCTTTCAAGCTAACCTAGTACATTCATGTCACTAGTGTCCCCATTGAGCCTTAATGAAAGAATGAAATGTGCAAAGCATATGAAAATCCACCATTCTAATTTTCTTTCTTTAGCCTTGTTATCTAGACCTATTTAGCCTAAAAAAACCATGTTTTACCTATTAAGAGATATATTCTTTGCTTATGGTTGTTTGATAGGTATGAATAAGACAAAATAAGATAAGTTTGAGGGTTTTAAAAAGAATTATGCCATGGTAAAGAAAAAGAAAAAGGGACAAAAGAAAAAGGTTAAGTAAGAAAATATGTTTTAATTGGGGGGATCACATTCCAAAAACTCAAAAGAAAACAAGTTTAGGGGTGTGGTAGTAATACAACCCACAGTTGGGGGGACCACATCCCAATGAAATTGATAGAAAATAAGTTTGGGGGTGTGATAGTAATAAAGCCAATAATAATAAAAATAAAGTAGAGAAAACCCTATACAAAAAAAGTTAACAGGGTGAACATTTATGCGCAATTCAGTTATGATCTCTTACTTTGTGAATCCTTACTTCTTTTCTTTGTTAGCCAAACACAAGGCCCCATTACAAGTTTAATAAAGACTTCTTGATCCAAGTGAATAGAATTGTCTACATTAGTGGAGAGGGATTATGAAAATCAAGCTTATGATGTGTTTTGTGAAGATCATTAGTTTACACATTGTTAACTAACAAGTATGCATGGAGCATGAGATTGACATAACACACACACACACACACACAATTTTCTCTTCATGAAAGGATTGATGAAGTATGAGTTTCATAAAATTACTTTGGAAGTGTCTTAAATGAATTTAGAATTATGTGTGCATTTTTAATTTTTCTGGCATGTGTTTGATTGTTTGAGAAAGGTTTTCCTAATCGATTCATGAGTTCATATTTTTATTTTGCATGAGGACGGGCAATAGCTAAGTTGGGCGTATTTGATGAGCCCATAATATGCAATGTTTTAATGCCTAAATTTATGTGTTGTAGAACTACATTTGATGAAATATTACACTTAATGAAATTCTTTGATTTTTCAAGTAACAAATCATGTCAAAAGGAAGCTGAATATGAAGTAACACCAATTTGATGCCATTTTTGGTACTAATGTAGACTGGTCTAGGAAAAGTGTTTAACATCAAAGTTAAGCTCCTAAATTTATATTTCCAATAAATAAATAATAATCAAATTTAAAGATAGTATGAGAAATTTTTGGATGAAATAGTGAATACCTCTCTATGTGGACAGCAAGTTGAGCCACTGGTGCCAATTTGAGGCACTTTTACATACATTTATATTCGTATTTAGCTCAATTGATCAACATGAGAGTTGTAGATATTAATGCTATATGACCAATGCAAAAAATTCATATGATTCTATTTTCATATGTGGAAGTTATGGTCAAAACAGTCAAAGTGTCTCCTGATGGACAACAAATCAGAGCTGTCAAGCCCATGTTCACTCAACCTGCCCCGCCTGTCTAGCAAGCGGCATTGGCAGCACCCATCTGTCTCTGATGGCGCCGGTGTATGTCCATAATCTTTTGAATTATGTTTTAGTTATGCAAATTTCCTATTTTTAAGTATTTTTTGGGAATTTATTGTGCTATTCTGAGGGGATTCTTTTGGAGAACTTCTAAGAGGAGTTCTATGGTTTTCTTGGTGGCTACTCTTAGGGTTTTTGCGGAGAAAAGATAGAAGATTCAAGAGATAAAAGGTGATTGAAGAAGGCAAATTGTAGTATGATGATCTACATGAGGGGAGTTTCTTTTATTCTCTTCATGAACTAATTCCTTCTTTCAAGGGTGAAGATGTAACCCTTTTTGATGAATCTTGTTATTTAGATTATTGATTATTTAATGTAAATTTGTGTTTTTATTCATGGGTTTTATTTCAATCCTTTGATTTGTGTGATTACTTTATCACCAGCTTGATAAATCTTATTGACTGTCCATGCATAGTTAAGGCGCACACCTAACGCAGAACCATGAGCTTCCTTAAATGAGAAAAGTAGAAGGTTAAGGCGTACACCAAACGCACAACCATTCTACTTGGTTCATAGTTCTTGATCATAATGGGTTTTCATCTTGATTATGCTGCACACCCTAGTTAATTGGAACGAGTGAAAGTGCTTGATTTAAACCCCCACACCAAATGATAACAATCATATCATAGAAAGAATGAACCCCAGCAAGCATTGAATCCAATATCCCAATAGCAAGGTGAGTCATTAAGTGGTGAAATCTGACCCCTAGACCTTTGCCACTTGCAATCGATCCTATCTCATTCTATAAACTTAGATTTCTGATTATCTTTTAGTTTATTATTTTTATTAGTTCAAACCAACAATCTATCTTTTTAAAGTTAGTTTTAGGTTGTAACTTAATTTAATTAAATTAGTTTTTCATTCTCTATGGGATCGACCCTTCCTCATGCACATTATACTGCTATACACTCATGCACTTGCAAGGTATTATAATGTGAACCATCAGTATTCAAGTTGATAACTCATGTAACTTCCTGTTTCATCTATTCCTTTAATTTTTCTACAATTGGTGGCTTGATTTTATACATGTTGAAAACATACATATTATATCATCCATTCACTCAACATACATTTAGAATTTTAATATCATTACAACTATTATACTCAATGTTGTTCAATTGTTCTTTAACCATTTCACTTTACACTCTAAATCATTAATTTCATATTGTATTGAATTTATCAAAATATGGTAATAACATTTAATATATCCATTTACCATTAAATACCATTCAAACACATCTAATATCATTGATTGCAAGAGGAATTCTTCCATATGTATCACTTCCAAAACTTAGCAAAACTTCATTAGCTTAAATCAAGTCTTAGATGAGTTTTGTTATCATCAAAACTATACACCTAAACTCAATAGTGATCATGGTGGAGAATTTGAAAACCAAAAGTTCATTGCTTTCTTTGAAAGTAATGACATACTTCATATATTTTCTACACTAAGAACACCCCAACAAATTGGAGTAGCTGATGTTGGTCCCTATGGCAAGGCAAAAACTTAAGAGGGGAGGGGTGAATTGGGTAATTAAAACTCTTGATAAAACCCCTTGTATGGTATTGTTCCACTAAAAAATGAAGTAATTAATAGATGTCATACAAATGAACAAGACACAAGGATTTTTATAGTGGTTTGAGTCAATACAGTGCTCCACTCCTCTAAGAATACTCTCCTCTTAGTGTCTTGGGTTCCACTATCACATATGATGGAATACACTTAGTGCAACCAGTACTCTTCTAAATTTTAGCTCTAGGTGTCATAAACATAGTGCAACCCGCACTCTTTTGGATCAGCTCTAGGGGTACAAACTAGCGTAACTAGTACTCTTCTAGATCAACTTTAGGGGGTGTAATAGTATAGCTCTTGTCTGCATGTTAGACAATCATAGCTCTTCCTAAGTTTGATCTTAACTACCAGCTCAAGGTATGAAGGTAATAACAAGATTAAGAATATAGAAATTGAAAGCACTTAGACAAGTACTCTATACAAAGCACATGGGAAGAAATCTAAAACTTGAATGTAGGAGTAAAATGCTCCTCTCAAATGGTAGTTGGACTCCTTTAATGGATGTTGAAGAAGATTTAAATGCAAGGCTCAAATCTCTTGAATGTAGAAGGTTTCAGCATAGTGAATGCTCTTAAGAAGAAATTGCTTGTTTTCTTCTTGGGTTCCTTCTTCTTCTTCTTCTTCTTCATTCCACCATTATTACATTTATATTAGCTTTGAATTCTAGCTTTTGGTGGTAGGTGACCTCCATTAATTGTAGAGGACCATTTTGATGAGCTCCAGTCTGAAATCTCTATCTTCTAATTAATTATTCTCTATAATGCTTACCTTGAAGAAGATGAATTTCTGGTTTAGGCAAGTGTTTGACAAGAAGAAGCTGCGTTGCTGACTGTTTCACTATTTTTGAAAGAAGATAATAAGTTTGGACAAATTTAGTCAATTTAGATTATTCATCGCTTCATTCCATTCTTTCAAAGTAAGTTATGGATGAAGTTTCTCTTTAGCTATTCATTAGAAAAAGTTTCTTCTGCTTGCATTTGTTCGAAGTTACTTTCGGACAAATTATGATGGTGTAGAAAAAGTGGGTCAACCAGAACTTGGACAAAGTTTGTTGTTGTTTTTTAGCTTCTCTTGATCATATGAAGTTGGATGAACTCCTCTTTATTTCGTATTTGTCCAAAGTTAGTTCTAGACATACTTCATGTTATGCACTATATTCTACAATTTGTTTCTACATGCTAAGCACTTGACAGATAATTATTAGTACATAACTTAATCAAGTCATGTTTGTCATCAAAATTCTGCATTCATACTAATAATCTCCCCCTTTTTGATGATGAAAAAACTTAATTAAAATTATCTCATAAAAGAATAATCTTCCCCTGAATGAATGAATATATGTCATTTAGCATTCCACAAAGCTTGATTAAATTTTGTTTTCTCTATTCTCCCCTTAACTAATAATCTTCATGCATTCTCATATATTTTGCAAATTTGTGATATCTCCGCCGAAGTCTCTTCCTAACCAATTGATTGTTCTCTTTGAAAACTTGTATTATTCTCCCTGAGATAATTTTCTAGTTTCTATCCCCCTTTTTATCCTGGTCAAAAAGATAATAGTAAACCAAAATGATAATATCCCTAGAATAGACAAGGATGACAATAAGATATGTATTGAAATGGAAATAAATTTCATTGCATTGCATTCTTTACGAATAAGAGAGAATAAGGTTTGCCAAAAATAGGGTGCGATGTGATTTGCAATATTTGTAAATGGATTTCAATAGGAAAATGTGGTATGTGCCCTCGGGAATGAGTTTATGGATGATGCCATTCGGATAATAAGCAAGATTACTTCGAACGAAGTCTTTATCCAAGTTAGGGTAGCTGTCAAATCTTCAGACAAATTACTTATCTGGGAAAAAGTTACACTTTAGGTGTTTAAATTATAGCTTTCGTTAAATCAAAAATAGATCAAAACATTACAATTTCAAGAATAGAAATATCAAGATTACTAATCATGCATTCACACATGTTATGCCTAATTATCTTCTAAGTTTAGAGAAAATTTCTAATGGTAACGGTTTAGTGAAAATGTTTGCAAGTTGAGCATTTGTAGGTATCTATTCTAAAAATATATTATATTTTTCTACATTATCTCTAATAAAATGGTGCCCAATCTTTATATGCTTGGTTCGGGAGTGTATGATAGGGTTCTTGGTTAAGCATATGACACTAATATTATCACATCTAATGGGTATGTCTCTATAATTTAGCCCATAATCTAGAAGTTGCTGCTTCATCCATGGTAGTTATGCACAACAACTTCCTGCTACTACATACTCAACTTCTGTAGTAGAAAGGGAAACACTAGTTTGTTTCATAAAGAACCATAAAACTAAACTATTTCTTAGAAAATAACATGTTCCACTAGTGCTTCTTCTATCAACTTTATATCCTCTGAAGTCGGCATCTAAGTATCTAATTAGTTCAAAGCTAGTTCCTTTGGGATAATAAAGCCCCAGATTTGGTGTATCAACCAAGTACTTAAAAATTCTTTTTACTAAAGTAAGATGAGACTCCATAGGACTAGACTAAAATCTAGAATATAAGCATATACTAAATAGAATGTCAAGTCTAGATGTAGTGAGATAAATAAGATATCAAATCATGCTGCAATACAACTTCTAATTGATAGGTTTACCCTCCTCTTCCTTATCCATCCTTGATTATGTACTCATTGGAGTGCTTTTTGCTTTAACTGCTTCCATATTGAACTTTTTTAGCATCTCTTTTGTATATTTGGATTGACAAAAGTAATTTCCATCATCCTTTTACTTGATTTGCAATCCAAAGAAGTAATTCAATTCACCCATCATGCTCCTTTCAAATTCAACCTACATTATCTTTGAGAAGTCTTGGCAAAGATTCTCATTAGTAGCATCGAATATGATATCATCTATATAAATCTAAACAATCAAGATATCCATGCCAACATTCTAGATGAACAATGTAGTATCAACCTTTCCTCTGTTGAATTCATGATCACTTAAGAATTTACTCAACCTTTCATACCAAGCTTTTGGAGCTTGCTTTAGTCCATACAATGCTTTGCTATGTTTGTATACATGATCAAGTTGATCATCACTTTCAAAACCAGGAGGTTTCTTTACATAAATTTCCTTACTTAGATATCCATTTAAGAATGCACTCTTTACATCTATCTAAAAAGTTTAAAATTCTTGTAGGGTGCAAAAGCATGTAGCCTTCTAATGGCTTCTAGTCTTGCTATAGGGGCATATGATTTCTCAAAATCAATTCCCTCTTCTTGGGAATACCCTTTAGCAACTAGTCTTAATTTATTTCCTACAACAAGTCCACTTTCATCTAGTTTGTTTATGAAGACCCATTTAGTTCCAATTACGTCAATGTTTTCTAGCTTTGGAACTCATTTTCACACTTTGTTCCTTTCAAACTGGTTTAGCTCTTCTTGCATTGCTATAATCCTATTTTCATTAGTTAAAGCTTGATTAATGCAAGTAAGCTCTATTGTAGAAATTAATGCATAATGACCATAAATGTTCTGCATAGATCTTCTTGTTCTAATGCCATCATAGACATCACCAATGATTTGATATTTATGATGGGCACTGATAAATCTCAAATCAGTAGGAGGTTGATAGGGAACATTAACTACACTTACCTCCTCCTTATTGTCTGAGTCTTGTATATCTTCATATTTTATGGTATCTTCTTGATCTTGTAATCTCAGCTTCTTTAACTTTGTAACAACTTCATCTGCATCATTACCATTCTCCTTTCTCGGGGTTAAATTTGTTTCATCAATTTTTTCATGTATAGACTCTTCTATAATCAGTGTTCTCCTGATATAAACTCTAAATGCCCTCCTATTGGAAGAATAACTAAGGAAGATAACTTCATCGTTTTTTGGATCAAACTTCCCAAGATTATCCTTCTCATTGTTTAGTACATATCATGAGCATCCAAAAGAATAAAAACAAGAGATGTTGGGTCTTATTCCTTTCCAAAGCTCATATAGGGTTTTCTTCAAAATTGCTCTAATGGTAACCCTATTTAGCACATGGCAAGCTGTGTTAACTTCTTCTCCTCAAAATGTTTTAGGTAATTTACTTTCATTTAACATGTTCCTTGCCATTTCCTAAATTGTCCTATTCTTTCTTTCTTCAATTGTATTTTGTTGAGGAGTTCTAGAGGATGAGAAGCTATGGTTAATTCCTTTTTCTTTATAATAATCAATGAATTTTTTGTTTTCAAATTTACCACCATGATCACTATGGATAGATATAATTGACATTTTCTTCTCATTTTGAACAAGCTTTGAAAATGTAGAGAACATTAAAAATGTTTCATCTTTGCTACTGAAAGGAATCTCCCATGTGAATCTAGAATAGTCATCCATGATGACATACATATATCTCTTTCCTCCAAGACTAATAATATTAGATGGTCCAAAGAGATCCATGTGTAATAATTCTAAAGGCCTGGATGTGGATACTTCATTTTTGGGATGGAAGGATACTTTAATTTGTTTGGATACTTGATAAGCTCTACAAATTTGATCCTTTTCAAACTTCAGCTTAGGAAGTCCAATTACGAGATCCTTTTTCCACAAGGATTTAATATTTGGTATATTGATGTGTCCCATCCTTTTGTGCTATAGCCATTGGTCATCTTTAATGGTAATTAAACATTTTCCTAAAATCTCTTCTAGCTGAACTAGATATATATTTCCATGCCTTTTTCTACTAAAACAATAAACTATCATCTACATTAAATACTTTATATGTGGATGGTTCAAACACAACTTTATGACCTTTGTCACATAATTGACTAATGCTTAACAGATTGTGCTTAAGTCCATCTACATATAATACATCTTCTATGCATGCATTGTATGGACCATAAATTTTACCTATATCCCTAATGAAGCCTTTGTCATTGTTGTCGAATGCAACTGTTCTTCCATTCAATGGTTTTAGATTTTTGAATAGATTCTTATTCCCAATCATGTCTCTGGAACAACCACTATCCATGAACCACAAATTGGCAACTATGACTTTAATACTTACCTGCATATGAACTAAACATTCTTCTTACTTTTTTAGTACCCTAGCCTTGGGGTCTAACTGTATTAGTGAACTTGTGTGTGCGAAAAGATTGTTTAGGTCTCCATTTTAGATTTGCACATTTTCCTTGTATTTTATTGGCATAGTAATCATATACTTTATGTCCATTTCTATTACAAAAATAACATATGTTTGGAGCTCTATTAGGTGCATTATAGTTCATTCATTTCTTCATCTAAGAATGTCCTATGAACCATCTAATGTTTTGGTAGTTTTCTCTTTCTTTTATGAGGTTCAAACCTTTGGACCATTCAACAAATGTTTGTGGATCTTCATCACTAGAATACTCACAACCAAGTCCCTTTTTGCTAGCTTAACCAGTCATTTGCATGAACTTAGTGATTGATTCTCCCAAGTTGGAGAATTTGTTTAACATATTATTCAGTATTTCTCTCTTTTTTTCAAATTTTCTACTTATTTTAATAGAGATAGATTTCTTTTTGCCACAATTGCATTTATTTTGATAGTTGCATCAAGATGTCTCTTCTTATCAATGAATTTTTGGCCAAGGGTTTCAAATTCATTGAAGAGAGAGTAATATGATTATTGTAATTCATCAAGCTTCCTGCATTTAGGACTGTTATTGTTTGACCTTGAAGATTCAAAACTATAAAAATAGTAAGAATTTACCTTGGTCTCTAGTTTTGTTGTATTGTGTTCTTTGGTAGAGAGTTGACTTGTGGATTCATTCTCTACATGAGCCATGTAGCATATTCTTACAAGGTTTCCCATTTCATTATCATCTTTCTCACTCAAGCTTATGCCTGAGGACTCTTCATCATTTACATATATTCCTCTAGCCTCACTTCTTGACGGCTTCTTGAATTATTTTTCTCTTCTATTCCTTTCCTCTCTATCATTCATGCTTACTCTTTCTTTAGTAGGAGATGCCACAATCATATGTCTTACTCCTCCACATTTGTAGCATGTGGGAGAATCTTTCCTTCTTTCAATCTTCTTATTTTCTCCTTGTTGCCAAGGAAATCTTCTTGAGATATTTCCTCTATTGCTCCTTATGAACTTTCTAAAGTTTCTAGCTAGCATGACCATGTCATCTTTAGACTACGATGTAGATTCACTACTACCCTCTTTAGTTTCTTTGAGAGCAATGGTTTTCTTTTGTTTAACTAGCTCTTCTCTTTTGCTTTTGATCAGCTCATGTGACATCAGAGAGGTGATAAAATCATTGATGAGAATACAAAATGTTATATTTCATTCCTTTAAACATTAATTTTTTACACTTATTTGACTCCTATATGCACTCATTAATCTTATATTTTGATTTAGGAGAAAATTGGAGTGGTTAAGTGCAAAAAGAAGTCATTTGAAGGATTTTGGAAAATTTTAGCATCACTCTGCATTTTGAGCATAACTCTCTCATCTAACCCTGGATTGAAATGATTAAAGATGTTCTGGAAACACAAGAAAAATTTCTCCAACTTTGATGTTTGTAGTTTTGATACATAAGGGTAACATCAAGGGAATCTAAGAGGAAGAAAGCAAAAGGCAGGATGAAGTGCAAAGGAGCAGTGTAGGAGCAAAGAGTAGTCAAAGGTAGCAGACCTATACTGCCGGTGCCAAATCCCCTTTGAACAACCACCAAGCAGTCAGCACGGCGGTGCTGGCAACTCCAATCTGGCGTCAGTGGCGCCTGATTTTGTTCCCACTTTTGCAAAAGCTGTGAAAATTATTGTTTTGCGTATTTTTGACTTGTATAAAAGGAAGTTTGCTAGGGTTTTTTAGGGTTCTTTTTCCTAGGGTTCGGAGAGAACTTCTTGGTAGCTTTTAATAGAGAATCTTCTCTCTCTCTCTTTTTCAATTTTATTTTCTTTGTGATTTCATGGCCTTACATGGCTAAACTTTTATTCTTGGTTTAAAGAAACAGAAGCCTCCGAATCAACACACTATGAGGTCTAATTTGATTTAATTATTCAATTTATACTTTGAATATTGAATGTCCTTCTTTGTTCATGATTATGATATTATTTTTAATTGCTATGAGATCTACTAACTTCCTATTCATTGTAATCCATTGCCAGATTAGATATCAAATCTATAATTGTTTGATCCCTCTAATCTGTGAAGCAACTAAGGTTTGATAATTTATTGTTGTTGTAGTTATTAAATCTTAGGAAGAATATTTAACTAAACTAAATGCAACCGTGCATGTTTATGTTGTTTAGCCTCATCAATCGCTACAAATCTTAAGGCTAATATTAGATTAAATCTCTATCACGTGTTTGAAGTTGTTTAATAGTTAGGGTTAAGTGGATCGCATGTTTCTAATTAATTATGTTGAAGGAGAGATAGGAAAAATAATTCTAATGGTGAATATTCAAAGTATGATTTGAT
>JAYJMB010017582.1:0-24691 GCA_036873735.1 Pouteria campechiana
CCTCATGTGATTTAATCATATTGTAGAGTAAGGATAACATAAATCTCTATTAAGTGCATGATATGAAAGCTTAAGTAAATATGGTGCTTAATATTATTTAATAAATTAACTCATGAATGATCAAATAATTTTAAGTGCACCATATCTTGAGAGTGTATGCTTGTACAATTAATCATTTGTGATTATGTGTTTATGTTAATTAATATTTAGAAATTCATAATCATGCATGTGATTGTTAGAGATTTAAGCATACAAATTTTTTATCTTAATACAAGTTTTGTTATTATTAAAATCATATACAATAATACTGACATGTATGTATTTGGATGTGGATTTGGAACTTATAAAGATAGTGAATAACCCATAACTTTGCATATGGGTACCACATTTTTCATGATGTTTGATTTATTAAGTTTTGATTTGGAATGATGAATTCATGCATTTCCATATCTTTATTATATAAATATAAATTTAATTATATGTGTTCAATTAGGTTGTTTTGATATGTCATGTAATTGATGGGGATAGAGTGCATTCATGCTTTTGTAAGGGATCAAGTGTATCCCATGATTTTGTAGGGGGTTGAGTATATCCCATGGTTTTGAATAATATTTATGATATCATACCATGATTGAAATAATGAAATATGCATTCTTATCTATTTAAACTGGAAATGGAAATTGGACTATGTGTGATCCATTGGGTTTCTTTGATATGGTATTACATAATCTTACATTGCATGCCACTATGAATCATGAGTTATAATGGGTATGGTTGAATAATATAATATGCAACCATGTTTGTCAAACCTAGCGCCGCAACGCCACTCCATTAAACTCACTTGTCTGGTAGGTAGCAAGCACCATAACTCCAGTGTAGCTACAATGCAAGTGATGTTTTGTGTCTGATTTTGTGTGATTTTCTTGAGGGATTTGTCATGGTATTTCTTAGAAGCTTTAGAAAGGAGAAAAGAGGGCATGTAAATGGCATTCGTGTGAGGATATGATATAACTATGATAGTGCCTTAATGGCATAAACATACATGGATATAATAAAACAACCGTAGAGAATGGATATGCCTTTGATGGCATAAATGGATATGCCTTTGATGGCATAAATGGATATGCCTTTGGTAGCATGAATGGCTATGCCTTTGGAAGCATGAATGGCTATGCCTTTTGTGGGTGAGTGGATATGCCTTTGGTGGTATAAAAATGATGTGATACCTATTGAATACATGATTTGTAAAATTTGGCAGTGATACCTTGAAATTCGTAAGCATACCTGATTTTCCTCAGTAGATGTGGGTGGTGAGCCAGTGATCCTTGTGTTGCAATGAAGGCGAGGTACCATAGAGGATAGTGATAAGGTTGTCCTAGACCTGGCAACATTTATAGCCGTTACGAGGACATACTATTGCACATCAAAGAGGGAAAAGGGTGGTGTTTTACATATGGTAATGGTAGGAGAACAATGAATATGGATGAATGTGGATACCTTCATGATAAGGCTGTTTTGGTAATGACTTGATAATGATAAAAGTATATGGATGAGAACATCTTATTGAAGAGACTCCTTAAAAATGATATGATAACGATGAATGCACGCAGATAAAATGCCTTGATGATAAGGTGGTATATAAATCTTGATTATGAAAATGAGTTGACAATGAAACTGCATATGAGCCTAACTATGAAGGCATGTGTATCATGGGCATGTGGACATTGCATGTCATGAACTACATGAGTATTCAATTTGATAATAATTTTTTTTATAGTTTATTTGCTATTGTTTACCACTTTACTTACTTATTGAGTTCGCCCAGACTCACCCTATTTTATTTATAATTTTTAATTGATAGGTCGGATGACAGAGCCCAACATGGGATTGAGGCTCATAACCGGGGATAGGCTATGACCCTTGTGTTGGTTTGGTTGTTTTGGTTATTAAAACACCATTTTGAACATTTGACATCATGTATATAAGTTATAAATCTAAATGATTTGAACTTTATGTATATAAGGTATGTATAAGAGATTGCACTAGCATGTCAAAATAAGAGAATGTATTTGTTAGTAGTAATATCTATTGCCATCATAATATGACTTGCAATTCTAGGAAATGTGTGGGTACAAACTATTATGAGTAATGGTGTTATTGGATGTATAGGACTATGTGGACATGATTATATAGGTATGAAATCCAAAAATTAGGGCAGACACTGCATGAAGTTCTCATTTGAATTGTAATTTGGTAGCAACCTAAAATTGGGATGTTACAGTCTTGTTATCTTTGATTAGTTCTCTTAGTTCCAAAGATCTTTTCTTTTGTATTAAAGAAGAAAGGCCTTGAGTGAAGATTGTGAAGTTGAAAGCTTTTGAATGTAGATGATGAAGTTTGAGCACTTGGCCTAGTTTATAAAGGTTTCTTGAAATTTATAGCCCAATCAGTGACTTCTTCAACCCCTAATATGTCCCCTTAAATAGATTTTCAAAAGACTTAATCATTGGAGAAGACCAGGTAGAAATTTTTAGCTATTTGAATTTCTGATCGTTGAAGTCAACAGGCGGCACCACAGGTGGCTGCGATATTTAGTTCGCATCAAGTGATACGGCAGTCGTTATGACAAACCGACTACTATTAGAACCTCAATTTTCTCCCATACCCATGTCTCTGTCTATTGGTAGGCGATACCGTAGGTGGCTGCGACATTCGATTGCACTCCAGGCATACTCACAGGTGGCATGTGCTTGCTAGGCGGTTCTTCTTCTAAAGTTTCAAAAGGTCTGAAGACAACTTAAGATCCTCTGAAGAAATATGGCAAGTGGTATGTCATGGTGCCTCTAGCTTCGACTGCGCTTATAGGCGATACCAACAGTCAACTATGGTATCAGCAATAGGCAAGAGGTGTATGATTGAGAGTAGGAATGGAATGCACCACCCCACCTTGAAGTGCATCGGAATCCGCCCCAATACTTAGTAGTAGTTCAAGGGCATTCACTCCCCATGAAGACACATCCACCGAGGAAGGAGTGGTGGAGTGGAAGAAGAAGAGGAATCAAAGTAAATCTCTATGTCTACAGATCTCGCTCCATGGACTTTAGTGATTGGTAATGGTTCCCCACTCCTTAGAACCGATCCTTCCTCTGCAGAACCCTTGAAGGGGGAGTGCGGAGATGAAGAGGGAGTAGGAGGAGAAACCACCCTTCGCTTCCAGGCTATGGATTTCACACATTAAGGCTTAGAAAGGCAGTTGGGAAGTTTAGGAATGGAACGAAGATTAGTAGATGTTCCCATAGCGGAAGACTTCCCTCGACCGGTAGTGGAAGAAGAGGGTTGGCGGGAAGATTTAAAAGTAGACAATTTTCCCCCATTGAGCGGTGAAAGCGGAGAAAAGAAAAAACTTCCATTCTACGATAGAGGCCCATTGTGGAAACAAGGAAGAAAGAGAAGGTAAAGGATCAGAAAACAAGACTTCTTGGCCAGAAAAGTCGCAGGGATAATCGACTTGAGGACAAGAATTGGCTGAGGACAAAACTTCTATCTTATACCTAATGCATCCTAGACTACACGACTCCAGGGGAGAAAGTGTTCTAGAAGGACGTAGAGGATTGGTTGCCCATTGGGTGGGAAAAGGGAAGGGACCATCACTCTTGACCCACATGCAATAGTTTTTCCAGTAATTGTCTCCACTAGAAATCATAGAGAAGAATTGCCTCCAAGAGGCATGAGGGATCAAGTAGAAATAGCCAAGTGAATGAGGTGCCTTCTTAAGGGCAAGAAAGGAGGAAGATGTTGCAAGGGAAAAATTAGGGACGTGACTCAGATTGTGCACCCCACTGACATAAAGAAAAGATATATCGCCAATTGTTAGGAACCAATTGGCCAAGAGAAAAGTTATAAATAGTTAGGAGAAGAGCAATGAAGTTACACTGGTCAAGATAGAAACTCGCCTAGAAGGACCCCAAAGAGATGGAAACAAAACCCTCCGATAGTTGGTTTGGGAGAGAAGAAGTATTTGGAGTTTCCTAGAGCATTTCTTCGGGGATACATGCGGAATTCCTCCTCGAGGGTGATTTGAAGGTGGGTAAGTGACTTGTCGACATCAACGGATAATAGGGATTGGTGAAGAAATGAAAGACAACAATGGCAGAAAAGGAAAATAGAAAGTATTTTCATCCCACGATCTCGTCTTATATAAGCATCTCTCCACTAAACCACCAAACCACCTAGGGTTTGGCAAAGAGGAGGGAAACCAAAAATCAAGCAATTATTTTTTATCCTATCGCATCCCATCACATTAGAATCTCATATACGTGGGGGAATAGAAGCGTTAATATGTCTTGTTGAGCATGAAAAAAGCTAACAATTTGATTATTCGATTTAAAATTTTAAAAAATGGGATCGTGGTTATGTTCGCACCAAGTAGGATGATACAAATACATGAAAATGCTAAATCGGTACCATCCGATATCATATAGTGTGTGCCAAATGGGTGAAAGCGACAACCAACAAAGAACATCAAAGTCCTCTAGCAAAAATAAAGGTTTCAAATGGCATGGACAAATATGGGAACACCAACCAACGAACAAAAACAAGAAGCAATCACAAAAGACAATAGTGTAAGAAATGTTTTGAACGGCTCAGAAGGATGGCAAAAGTGTCCATAAAAGGGATTAGTAATGAAACCGTGAGAGCTTGAATGGTAAAGATACATATACCGCGATAGCAAAAGTTAGCCCACGATGGAAAAAAATCTCATTAAACATACCATAGGAAACTATTACATCATAAAAAAGAAAAGAGAGAGAGAGAGAGAGGAGCCTGCTCTATTGCGTTAGAGTGTCAGTGATGACCCTGAGTTCCTTAATCTGGTGGTAGCCGTGGGCAACCACCAACTCCTCTTCTAGAGTTCTCCATGTGTTCAATGACACGGATGGTAAGACAATGGTTGGCCAATCGGAGAGAAGCTTAGGAGTCTTAATAAAGAGTCTCTAGGCGGTCAAGCTCCTTGTAGAGATGCTCGATGCGGGCAACCATGAACCTTGGAGATTGGAAACCCAAACCCTTAGAATCCATGTCCAGAAGAACTCTTGGAGCACAACATTGAAGGGGGTGACCCCCTCAAAAAGGGTAATCGGTGCAGTTTCCCAAGTGAGGAGAAGAATTCAAAGCATTTCATGTTAAAATTAGCCCACAATGAAGAGCCAGAAGTAATTGTAGTGTGATGTTCAACGTTCCACAATTAACTCAGTAGCACAGAAGACTAAGAGTATGTCGACGGGGGAACCTTTTCAAGGGAGACTAGGGAATTTTAACACACAGGTGTCCTAATAAAACAACCAACTTAAGTGTCATGTCAAAAACCCACTCTTACAGGGCCCTCCTCCCACAGGCTAGAGGTCCCTAGCCGAAGTGGGTAACGTATCTACACTAATTTCAAGTCTAGTTAGGATCCATAATTCCACACAGCCTTCTATGGAGTTCTTCTTGCATTAGGATTGCGCCCACCTCACTATACTCATTTTTATGCAACTGACCCAGGTTTTAACATAAAAGAATGAGGTATGCACCCCTAAGGAGATAAGCTCTCTTTCTATAGTACCTACACTTCTAATAAGATTCTTTATTAACTTGGGCATTAGATTGTTTATGCCAGGACCGCTTCCAATGCCCTCTAACGATTTATTTGTCTTATAGGATCCACATCCAGGGTAATTCAGAGTAGAGTTTGGGTGAGTCCTAAACAGTAATAATATCAAATACAAATATCTATTTATTTATTTTTAAAAATACTCTTAAACTCGTTAAGTAGCTAACGCTTAAACCAAAACGGGCTTACATTTCAAGCTGTAGCTACAGTTCTTTTAGCAAAGCCGATCGAGAAGTTGGCAAGCTGGGTTGACTTGTTTACAACTCAATTCTCATGTCCATCTTCGATTCATTGTAACCTTTCTTCTTGATAACTTTACCACTTGGTTGAAAGTTAAGGAGATTGTCAAGGTCGGTTATGTTATTCCCACGTCAGAGTTCCAACTGGGGTGCTTTAAAGTCTGTGACCCTTCACACGTTAGTCCGGAAACAAACTCAAATCTATAAAAAATAAACAAAATAACTACAGTTGGCATCCTTATACATATGGATTTTGGAAGTGCGGAGAAGCCATCTGCTGACCTCATAAAATAACCATGCATCAAATCAAAAATTATTATTGAAATAGAAAATCCGTACGTTTTTTTGTCTCCATGCAGAATACGTGCACTACAATTGATTCCAATTCTGAATTTCTCCAAACTGCAAGCTTCCACGCAACTATAAAGATTTCATGGAAAGAATTTCATGGGCAAGATTTCAAGGGGTACCCGTAATCTGTAGCATTCCTGCCTGAGCAAGAAAGGAACAAGAAGAGTAGAACCTGGGTACGGAGAAATTGTGTCATCATGGAATCAAAATAAGAGAAGGTGACGGCAAAAGGGCCCACTTATCACTGATAATGGAGAGCGGCTATAATTCCCCATCTGTCGTTTATCTAATTGTCATTTTTTTAATAGCAGTAATAAAGAGATTAGATTCTGGGTATTTGTCCCCAGAGATTTGTAACCCGCACACCATCCAGACTCTCATCTCCAACGCATGAGTTGGCTCCAGCGTTCAAGATATCGGATCCAAAGTTGGGGCCAGTGTATTTGTACAGGAACACAAAATAAAAAGACTAGAGGTTGTCCAGACAGGGCACTTGCCATGTTTAAATCATGTTCAACTTGCAGCATACATCATGATAGTTTTGGCACGATTTTTTTCGATATGGTTACGTCCACATCAACAGCCGCCTTATGAATGGCTGGGATGTCCCCACATAATTTTCTTACCTCACTGTTCTTTTATTGCTACTTTTTCTCTTTTTCTTCATGTTAGGCACAAGTTGCATCAAAGGCCCTTTGTAGGTGAGACATGTCATCATTTCAGGCCTGCCTAACTGCTACATGGTAAACCGGCCTGACCACACTCTTTCATTAACTTCATCCGGATCCCCTTGTAAATTAGACAGCCAGACATGGTATATCAAATAAAATTATGAAAATATAAACATTTCTTCAAATATCATAATATAGTCCGCTTATATGTTAAAAAATTTATTATTCATTTATTAAGTCCAAATTTATATATTTAATAGATTATATATAGAGAGAGACACACACATACTCTAGACAAAGGCGTAGATGAGAAGCCTTAAACTGTGTAACTAATTGAACTAGCTTCTCCATCTGACTCTGTTTCTACAAGGCATCAAACAGTCCAAAATGAATAATATTAAGGATAAGTAGGATACATAAAGCGCAAAATGTTCCGTAATCTGGTTATTAATTTGATTTCTCTTTTTCCAAATTATTTAGCATGCATTACCATATTGAGGGCGTGTTGGGTTTAGACTGGATGGAATGGAATAGAAATTTTCAATTCCCAATATGTATATAACACATACTTTCAATATCAACTCTATTATTTTAATCATTAACTATATTTTCAACTATTATATATCAATCAATTTTAACTTTATTTAATTTATGATTACATTATCATATATATATATATATTTTTTATTTTATTCCATCCACTTCAACCCAACAGCGCCGAGTCTTTTTATTGTCGCACTGAAGCAAAAGCAACTACGGATCTTCTTGGACTACAATGTCCATCGACGTCAGTGCATTGGTAATACCAGGAGGCGAATAACATCATTTACATGATGACATCTTGTTGTGACTTGGGAAAGTAGTTTACGGATGAAACCGGGCAAGGAAAAGAAGTGGTCCTACACCATTTTATTTTATGTACTTTGCAGTATTCCTAGGAGGCCATAACGTAATTTCAATTATCCCACTTGCTCTTCCTATCATCCTTAGGTGGTCATCACGTCCATTTGTCCCCCTCTCTTCCCATCTTCCTTCGAGTGTGAAATTTCAATACCAACTTTCATTAGCACTTCATTAAGATCTCTCTCTCTCTCTCTCTCTCTCTCTCTCTCTCTCTCTCTCTCTCTCTCAATTCCAACCTAACTACAAAAGAAAGAGTACAGTTGTCATTTTTCTTCGAGATCTTTTGCTTTTATCATGACAAATAAATCAAATAATATTCAGCAATATCATAAAATGGACAAGAATATGTTGTAACTAAATTCAATTCTGTCTAAATCATAAAAAGAAGAAAATAATTTATTTTTTCGAATTCATTTTAAACAACTTTTTCTGATATTCTTCTGTCCTTAATCTCAAAATCAGAATAAACTCTTCTTGATTGCTCATTAGACTTGCGATTGCATTCTTACTCATTAACCTAAAATGTAAATCATCTAAAATAATTATGCAATAAACTGAAATGTTCAATAAGCTAGCCAGATGTGTATCCTCATCTAATAAATTTAATTTCACTTTTCATCTAAAATAATGCTACTAATTAACTTCTATAATATAATATATATATATGTGTGTGTCTATGTATGTGTATATATATGTATATATATATATCAACCATAAAGCATGCATATCATGCAAATATGAACATACATAGATAAAGTAACGCTAAGCCAAATATGTTTGCAAAGCATGATAAAAAACTATGATGAAAGCTCATCCAAAACTATGATAGAAATTGATCCAAAAAATATAATATAAACTTATCCAAAAATTATAATAAAGTTGGATTTAAAACTACAATAAAACTTATAAAAAATAATGATAAAATTAATTCATAAGCTAATCCAAAAACTAACTCATAAACTAACCAAGTAACTAGTACAATAGTTATGCCATGAGATAATCCAATAATTAATCAAAATGTTGATCCATAAGCCATTCCAAATAACTGTTCCCAAAGATGATCGATAATCTGACCCATAAGTTGATCTAATTCATGATGCAACTTGATCCAAAGCAAATATCATTAATACTTACACTACAACAAAAATCATCAAAAGCAACCACCAAAACACAACCATTTTATTATTGGCTACATTAGGTATCAAAGACAGCCATTTTTGGTAGCATTAGGCTCAAATGGAGCCGTTTTTTTTTGTTATGTTTGGTATTAAATGCAGCCAAATTTTTTATGGCAACGTTTGATACCAAACGCAGCCAAGTTTTGGCTGTGTTTAGTACCAAATGCAACAAAAAATGGTTGCCTTTGGTATGATGATGAAAAACAATAAGGTATAGTATGTGAAGATTATTTAATACAAATTGTGGAAAATATAAATAGTGTTAAAAAACTACTTCCAAAAAAATCATAAAACTACTAAAAAGATATTTTTGGGTTTTTGATGCAATTGAAATACAATAATAAGAATATATTTTTTGAAATATTATAATCCTCTTGAGTTGTATTAATATTTCAATCTTGGTTGGAAATTGAGATAAAAGGCAAAAGGTAAAAGGAGAAAGTGATTGACTGTAAAAAAGATAATTCACTTAAATCCATTGATTCGGTCATTGAAATATTATAAAATTAGCATAATCATTATATTATTTATGACATAAATATTTAAAAATAATTTTATTTTTAATTCAAATATCGTAAATCCCTCTAGCAAATGAAAAATTTTAGTGAGGTTAACATTCACCCTTAAATAAAGGATCTTTATATAATAGTATATTTATATTTAAAATATATTATATTTATAAAAATTAAAAGTTTTATTAAATATATTAAGTATACCCACAGGCAGTACCGTAGGCGCCTACTGTTATTGCCTGTTGAACATGCGTTATGGCGGGTGGTAGGTTAAACCGTCTGTGATCTTTTTCTCTGACCCCAATTCCATTGCTTATCCACAGGCAGTACTGCCTGCTGAATATAAAAAAAATATACTTAAAGTAGCAATATGCAAATGCCCCGCCTAAGACACCTTCTCTTTCAATAATAAGTAAATTTGGTATATTAATTATTTATTTATACTTTTTTCTATATGCTTCCTAATATTTGTTGTTTGAACAACCAATTTTAGCTAAAGTTTAAAAAAGAATAAAAAATTATGAGTGCCTAAGGAGTTCAAAAATTTTAGGTAGCCAACTTTGTGAGTTCATAATGAATCGGGTGATACACGTTTAAGTATTTTTTCCCCATTTAAAAAAATATTACTAATTATCATTATTTCTTTTGCTTAATAGAGTCATAAATGAGTATTGCATAGACACATAATTATTTAATGTTCATTTTGGAGATAATTTAATTTTTAGCTTAATTATTTTATTAATTAATTTATCACACTATAATCATTACTATTATCATATCATCACATTTTTTAAAAATATTTTTTTTGCCATATTATTATACCAAACACTGCCAAATTTGGTTGGCTGTGTTTGGTATTTTATTTTGGTCTTTTTCATTACTTATTTTTATTTTTTATTATCATTTATTTTCAACTTTTTTCAGAACAACATGATTACGAAGTCTCTTTTTTATTGCTCACTTTTTTATTGGCATTGGCCCTTAATTTTTTTATTATTTGAATAAATTGGCTTTTTGAAAAGAAAATAAACATATAAAATCTCAAATAGTTATAATTTTTTTTTGCAAAATATCATACCAAACGCAACCGAGATAGTTATAATTTTTTTTTTGCAAATTATTATAGCAAACGTAGCCACCTGAAATCGGCCACATTTGGTATGCTATTTTGCAAAATAAAGCTTATTAAAAATCATGTAGAATATTTATTACGAATGGAAAAAGGATGTAGTTTAGTCTTTCAAGAGATACTACATTATCCATTAAATAAAATAAAGTTAAAAATATTGAGTGTATTAATATGTTATTAAAACAGTGTACTGGAAAGATGGATTTGATATAAATATTAATGTTAGCAAAATATGCAAGAATAGTAGGCAAAATATTATGTGTTTAAAAAAAAGCATAACATATGTAATGATGAGAAAAAATAAGATAATTTAAAACATATGAAATATCACATTAATCTAAGGAAAGGTTTAACAAATGTATTTTAAATGCACCCAACCATATGATTATAAAAAGGTCATTATCGAGAGGACGAATATATTATAATATGTTAATTAATGAATATAAATATATATTAGTAACACTACGTTAATAAGAATATAAATATTAATATATTATTAGTATAATATATAATTATATATTAATAAGAATATATTCTAATGTCCTAATTAGATATTCTAATATATATTGATGTATGGTTTGGACAACAAGCAGAAATGTAGGCACCCGCATGTATCGCCTATGGTACAGATGATATGGGAGGCGGTATGGGAAACCGCCTGTGGGTGGTATTCTCCCACACAAATTTTCCGGACTATGAGCAGGTGGTACTGCGGGCGCCTGCGGTACTGCCTATATATTAGGTGATAATAGCAAGCGACATGAGAATGCTAGGCGGAACAACACATGGGATGACAAGCGTAAGAGCGAGAGCCCGGTTGTGTTGGCTGTCCCACAAGCGATATGGCAGGCAGTATGTTAAATTGCCTATAATCGCTTTTCTCCCATGTGTATTTTACTACCTCTTGGTGGGCGGTATCGTGGGCCACCTATAATACCACCTACCATGTAAGGGAAAGTGTCAAGCAGTATGATAGGTCATACATTAGACGACATTGGCCTTTCTAATTTAAGCCAATTGTCTAATTTTAGCTGATGAGTTCATCCATCATTTTAAAACATGCATTAAAATATTGCGTTTCAAAATAGTTGATGATGGGTAAAAAATTGCAAACAGCTCAAACATCTCAAAATATAACTTCATTGCCACAAAAATGATTTTTACAATATGTAATCCCCTTTTACAATTGACAATTTCTCAAAAGTGGATAAATCAAACAACAGTGACTCCAATGATGATCCTAAGCAAAGGTGTCCTTTGGAAGCGTGGAAGGCGATGGCATGGATGGCTCCCCTTGAATGGCAACTTGGTTTAAGGTAAGCTCATTCAGAGAAAACATCAGCTCAGGTTCCTGACCAAGGGGGATACTAGGTGGAGTAGTTGAAGGCTGCTCCGGATCCTAGGTGGGTTCGTCTATAGCAGGGGTTGATGCATGGTGCTTGGGGTCATGAGCGGGGTGTGCTGGTGCGAGAGAAAGTAGTGGCTGTAGTCCTCTAGAGCGAGGAAGTGGTATATCTAGCTTCTCAACTATTGCCATTAGTATTCCTCTTAGCTCACCAACTTTAGACCTTAGCTCTCTCACATTCATTGCTAGCATGCTCTATGCGAAGGATCTAGGATGATGGCCAGATGTAGGTGAGGCCTGCGGAGGTAATGGGGATCCCTTTGCGGTGGGACTTGGATCAAAATGCCTATCTTTGTGCTCTTCACACTTCGGCTCCCCCTGAGAAGGTAACTCCTCTTATCTTTCTTCTTCGAAGCCATTGAAATTCTCTTCTTCCATTTCTCTCCTGTTCTTCTCATCCATCTCTTGCAGATACCAAGAGACTTGGATGCCCATTCTTTTCAGGAGGGTAGCACCTAACCAATCCTTCTTCAGCATGGACACTTGCAGATAAGCCTCCCCATCAAGTGGAACATTGAAGTGCTGAAATATTTTTGTGAGCCATACACTATATGGCATAACCACATTTGTCCTCTAGGGTAAGTGACCAAAGGCACTAAACATGAGCTTTGGGAGGCTGACCCTTTGGTAAGAGTATTTTTTCCATAGCATCTGGGCCTCAGTGGTAGTAACTTGCTCTATAGCCCCTAGCTTGGGCATGATCATGCATTCTAAAAGCTTTTGGAGCATTCTTAGCTCGATATCTAGATCTCTTGCTTGCATGTATGAATCGGCTGATGTGTACTCTGTCGGTGGATAATTGATTGAATACTTTCTCTTTTGTCAACCCATCATCCTCCTCAAAATCCATAACACTTAGTATTTCGGTTAGATGTTCTTCGGCGGTCAATTCAATAGTGTCGAAATCTATTTCCACACCCTTCACCATCGACCTCAATGTGTGATGATTCCAGTTGAAGTAGAATATGAGCACCAACTCCTTGTATATGGGTGCATCATATTCCAATAGGTCACTCCAACCTTGGTAGTTTATCATTGACCAAATATCAAATTTACATTCATCTAGAAAATCAAAATCTATCTTCTTTTATACATGAACTGGCTTGCCCAACATTGAGGTATAGAACTTGAACTTGCATTTTTCCCCACCAAAATAGTTTGCCGGCAAATCACGTGGCTAAAACTTTGCCGTTAGTACCTTCCTTCCCTCTACTTTGCGGGAAGTGATTTTAGGTCATAAATTGAGGGACGTGGGTCTGCCCTTCCTCCTACCCTATCTTTTTCGGGCACCCTTTCATTTACAGTGGGTTGGGATGAGGGGTTACCTTCCTGAGTGCCCAATCAGGTCCTCCTTGATGATGATGGTTGAGAGGGGGATGAGCCTTCTTCAGGCCTAGGCCTTTTAGCACTCCCCGAACCCTTAGAGACAACTCTCTTGGGCACCGTTGATTTAATGTTTGGGTGTGGGAGTGGCTAGAGTTGAGAAAATGAAAACAATGAAGGGTGAGAAATCGCAGGCTAATGGGGGCTAAAGATGGAAGGAGGTTCAGAGAGCTAAGAGGCGAAAATGGAAAATGAATCGATGCTTGGGTTTTTGACCTATTCGAATAGGTGGGCGCCAAGAAATTCTAGGCGCCTGTAATGGCAGGTGATTGGTATACAAGTGCCCATGGTCATAGCAATAATTAAATTAATGAGGGCCTTTTTTTAATTTAACACTTAAGTATTGTGCAATATATATGGACATTGTCAGTGGGTTATATAAAATAATGTTACAAATTAGGACTTGGGTATGGGATAATTGACAACTGATTATAATGCGGTGCCTTTATGATTTAAAAATATAATTCTTTTACTTTATGCTCAATTTAAATTTTATTTAATGCTAAAATATGCAATTGACGCATTTCATTTTAATGGTCTAAAGTATTTTTATGTAATTATAGGCAAGTAATTGACACTAGTTGCGCTATTTAAAATTTAACTAAAAAATAAATGGAAAATTTGAAATAAAAAAATTAAAATATGCATACCAAATGCAACCACCCAAATTTGCTATGTTTGGTATGCATATTTTAATTTTTTATATTAACATATTATTTAATTTAAATAACATACTTTGTACTTACCTTTTTTTATAAAAAATTATATATTTATACATACCTAAACTGAAATATTTCGGATTGAAGGTTTAGCAAGACTATTTAAGTCAACTCAATTTCAAATATACGTAAATTATTTAAACTATCATATAGCCTCTAACATGCTCACCAATTACTCACATGCACTTCTTCAAATTTTTATTTCAATATTAGGGCTATGTTTTTAATATATTTTATGTTATAATTGATATGAAAAAGATTTTGATGCAACTAATAAAGAAGTTTTTTCCGCATAGCAAAAAACTTTTATTTTTAATTTTGATGGAATTATTAAAACTGAATAATATAGAAGACGATTTGCTAGGATCCTATCTGAAATATACAAGATTTAACTAGCATATTCATTAGGATTTGATTTATTTTAAAATGCAACTAGCCTGGGTGAGTTTTTCTAAGTATCACACGTTAATTTTTTTTTCTAAAGCATAATTAGCTTGACCAAGTAAATTAATTTTAAACAAATACTTTAAAAAATACTTAAGGATCCTGTGATTTTAGGGTAGGCAAGTTGATTGAATGTTTTACTTACCACTCAATTCTAAGAAACACTTGGTTAAATAAATTTTTAAAAATATAAATGGCCAATTTTTATTTGATGTTTTGATTATTTTTTTAAACCCAAATGGCCTAGTTTTATTCTGTACTTTAGTGATTTTTTTTAAATGCAGCTAACCAACCAACATTTTAGTTGGTATTTTGGTTAAAAATAATAAAAAAAATGTAATTGGCTTGGTCGTGTTTTGTTAGGTAGTTTAGTTTTTTTTTTAAATGTAACTAGTCGAGTTTTGTATGGTATTCTAGAATCTTTTTTAAACACCCCATGTCTTTAAAAATGGTTTTAAAACCAAAATACCTAATTACTCTCTAGGAGTTGTGTTTTGAAAAAAAACATTGAAGAAAATTTAATTTGGTAGTTTTTTTTGCCTAAATATCTGAATGAGGTTGGTAGGTGGTACCGTGGGTGCCCACAATACTGCCTGCCGATCAAACACATGTGCAAATTGATGGCCTCTTAAAACACCATAGTTTGAAACTAGTCTCACTTAGTGTTTTACCTCCCTCGTCCACACCTCTGATTCTTTGCGCTTCCCCCTCTTGTGACACCAAGTTCCTTCATTTTCCATTGATTTTCCTCCACCTTCATCCTCCAAAAGCACAACTCCTTTCATCAAGAACCTATTTACAATGTTTGCCTTTATGTTATTTGCAGTTGAGCAAGCTTGATGCTCTGTCTTCATTCTCCCTAAAGAATCCACTAGTGGAATTGAAGCCAATATCCCAGGTATGAATTACCTAACAATATTACTTCAATTTTTAGCTACATTGCATCATAGGTTTTACTTAAAATGTGCCCTAAAAGAGAGGGGTTTTGTGCCATGTCTAAACCATATGGGTGGGTGGGTGGATGGGGGGTTCTATTGTGTTAATGTTTTATTTTAAAATGCATGGTGTATGGTTAATGATGAAGGGGGGACACATTTCCTCGAAAACCCACATCGGGGTAAGCTACGATTGAGCAACAAGTGATACCACAGGCACCCACCATACTGCCTTACTTCCCGCAGGTGCCCGCCACACTAGCTACGGGACCGGAGGTATGATAGGTGGTATGTGGACTTAATTTACATGCCCGTAGGAAAAATTTTCATGCTTATCCTAATCCTTATCGGTATTTTTCATTATTTACAATCTTGAAGGTGGTAATTTCCATATACAAGTACAATAATATTTATAATATTTTTTAAGTAATTTGATTTACATTGAACTATGAGCAGGGGCACAGTTTTGGTAATGCATGTGGGCGATGATGCCCTTCATACGTACACGATTGAGTTTGAGTAACCCCCCGTGTTTAATTAGCCAGTTCTTATAGGGATGGATAAAACATGGATCTAAGAGCCAAACAAGCTAAGCCAGAAGTATATGGATGACGTTCAATAATTTCTGAAGTTTGCATAACTGAGCATGAAAGGGGATGGCACCATATTTTGTCTAATGTACAGCCTGTGACAATCGAGTATTACTGCTGCTAGTAGAACTAGGATGGCATTTGTATAGGGATAGGATGACCAGATGCTATATAGTCTAGGTCCATCATGGAGAAAATAGAGTCTCAATGATGGAGGTGGATCAGCATTAAGACATTGGAGGACCATCATTAGGTACCTTTGAGTGTGATGGAGATGCTGTAGGGATACTACAAGATCGGCAGGATGCTTGTGGAACACAAGAAACAGACACTGCTGATAAGGAGACGAGGGCTCATTCAGAATATGAAAAGTTTCTTGAAGATGTGCAACATGATTTATACCCCGGGCGTAAGAAGTTTTCTTTACTGGGCTTCCTAGTGAGGTTGATGAGCGTGAAAGTAGCAAATGGATGGAGCAACAAATCTGTGGGCATGCTGTTGGAGTTTTTGAAAGATACTCTACCAGATGAAGAGTTGTTACCTACAAATTATTATAGTGCCAACAAGATTATAAAAGATCTGGGCCTTGGATACACCTCAATTCATGCTTGCAAATATGACTATGCTCTGTTCTGGAAGGAACATGCCAATCTTCAGGCTTGTTCAATGTGTGGTACTTCACGTAGGAAAAATAGTGGGGTGAGTGATCCAAAGAGATTCCACACAAGGTGTTGTGATATTTTTCTCTTATTCCCAGGTTGCAGAGGTTATTCTGGTCGACAAAGATGTCACCTGATATGGTATGGCACAAGAATGGTTGAGTTGATGAGCCTGGCATCATGCAACATCCTGCTGATTCCTTGGCCTAGAAGGAATTTGATAGATAGTTTCTAACTTTCACAAATGATCTACGAAATGTCAGGCTTAGGTTAGTAAGTGATAGTTTCAGTCCATTTGGTAATGCAGCCACAATGCACAACACGTGGCCAGTCGTCCTACTGCCATATAACTTACCTCTGTGGAAGTGTATGAAAGAACAATTCACTATGATAACCTTACTTATTCCAAGTCATAAAGCTTTGGGTGCAGACATTGATGTTTATATGCAACCACTATGTGATGAGCTGCTAACACTATGGGGCGAGGGGGGTCCAAACATTTGATGCATCATCTAAACAATAATTACTAATGAGGGCTGTAGTGATGTGGACTATGAATGATTTCCCTACATATGGAAACCCCTCTGGGTGGTCAACCCATGGTTATTTTGACTGTCCTAGTTGCAATAAAGATGCAACATAAGAACGGTACACATCCAAAATTTATTTTATGGGACATTGTCATTTCTTACCTCCCGACCATGTTTGGTAGAGGAATAAGAAGGACTTTAATGGCCTAACTGAGACCCAACAAGCCCTAAGAGAACTATCAAGGATGGAGCTCTTACAACAATTGAAACTACTGCCAAATAGAGTAGCGGGAAAGTACCCATCCATATTGACGAATGGTAAATAGGGAAAAGATGAGCCGAATTGGGCTAAGAAAAGTATCTTCTAAGATCTTCCATATTAGCCAAATCTTATGATCCAGCATAATCTTAACATAATGCATGTGACCAAGAATGTCTGTGATAACCTGTTGGGAACCTTGCTGAACATTGAAAAGAAGTCAAAGGATACACATAATGTATGTCGAGATCTGGAGAGGCTAGGTATTAGAAAGGAATTGCACCTTCATAAAGAAAAAGAAAGCTATGTGAAACCTATAGCATGCTACATGTTGCCACCAATGTCCCAGGCTTCTGTGCTTTCCTAAGGGATACTAAGTACTCGGATGGAAATGCTACAAATTTATCAAGTCATGTGAATGTAAAAGACGACACGGTGCATGGTCTAAAGATGCACAATAGTTATATCATGTTACAACATACCCTTTCGGTAGGCATGCAAGGATTCTTGCATAACGGCATCTCTAATGCCATTTCTAAGCTCGGCAGCTTTTTCAAACAACTGTGCTTAAAGACCTTATGGGAGAGCATCATGATGCAGCTCACAAACAATATTTCTTTGATTTTGTGAAAATTGGAATGTTTTTTTCACTGGTTTTTTTTTATGTGATGGTGCATTTGTGTACTCACCTTCCCATCGAGGCATTGCTTGCCAGACCCATGCAGTAGAAATGGATGTTTCCAATCGAAAGATACCCTTGAAAACTCCATGCCTAGGGCATCATCTAAACTACTTCAAATAGTCAATAACTAACCATACCTTTTGTCAAGTTTTTGGGTAGTCTTAAAGTGAATATAGGTAATAGAGCTCATCTTGAGGGTTCAATTGCAAAGACGTACAAAGTTAAGGAATGTGTTACATTCCTATCAATATATCTAGGAGATGTTGAAACCTGCATTAATCGGTAGGAGCAAAATGTGGATGGTAAATATAAGAATGAAAAGGAGTCCATCTTAGTTTTCGCTCAAAGGGCACGACCCTTTGGATATAAGAAGAAATGTAGACAGTTATCCCATGAATATGCATCGACGGCATGGCGTTATGTCTTATACAATTGCGTAGAAATATAAAAGTATCTTAGGTAATTTTAACTACTTCCCAACTTGACTTATTATGTTAACAACCATAACTAGTTTGCTACACATGAAAAGCCCGTAATTTCATCTTATCTGTCCTAGCTCTTCTTTAACATCAGCGAACACGAAGATGAACTAAGAAAGGATGGTCAAACTAAGATCCAAAAAATACAGGATGAGCAATTTCCAGCATTGGTTTCAAAAGCGAGTATGTTTATACTACTTATGTATTTATTATATGATGAACTAAGCATAATTTAATAACTTAGATAGATACACTGCACAAGTAAGTCTGCTCATCACTTTATTAACACATTGAAATGACTTCCATAGATAAATCAACTATACTTGTAGAGTCCAAGTCAAATATCAGAGGAGATATGGTCCCTAACAAACGGTTCACTTATAGAGCAGTCAATGACATACTCATGATGCATTGTGGAAAAAATTAGATTTTGCACCATAGAGCATAACAGGCATCACAAAACCCAAAATAACAGTGTTATTGTGCAAGAGGATCCATTGGGTGAGGTAGCAGATTTCTATGAATGGTTGTAGCGTGTGATAGAGCTACCATATATACTTGGGTACACATGCATCTTATTTTTGAGTGACTAGTTTGACACTAGTAGGAGATCAGGAATTAAGTTCGACCCTCATTTCACTAGTGTTAATGTCAGTTGCCTTTGGTATGAGGATGACTCCTTCATGCTTGCATCTCAAGCCAGGCAAGTGGTTCAACATTGCATCCATCACCATTTGTGGAATATACTGCAACGCAAAGTCAAGGGGCTACCTACAAGGGAGGGCATCTTGGAGGAAGAGCACAGAGAGCAACAGGATGATTGGTTCATGAATGATCCTGTTGAGGTCTCAAGTGACTTCTAACCATCAAATTTAAACAGAGAGCCACATCCGATGAAGAAAATAAGAATTTTATCAGTGTCTCAACAATAGACAAGATTTCTGACCTTCGAGGAAATGTTACGTAGGATTCGGTTGCTATGGACAAAAATGTGAAGATCACGATTAGGATACAGTATGCTAAAGTCCCAATTTGTCGTGAGGCACACACAGGCTTTCTTGCATATCTTTTATGTGTTATTGATTCAAATTTATCCTAATTATAAAGTTTATATTAGTTGCTTATCATTTGCACCGTGCTCTAGGTGAAACCTTCATGAAAATTGAGTTTTAACTGACTTGGGGCTGGAGGCGGTATGTGAAACCAGCTGCGGTGCACTTTTTGGTTAAACTCTCATACCCATTTCCTGGCCTAGTGGTGGGCAATATGGAAGGTGCCTACGATATCGCCTACCATGGCAAGTGGTTCTGCGGGCGCCTACAATCCTGATAATGCCTAGGTAGTAACTTGTTCTCCACTAGTTTAGTGTAGGAGTTTTACATATTAATAGGACAACGTATTCATATTTGCTTCATTCATGGCCTAAATATTCTAACAAGTATAGCATTTATATTTTGTAGCTATTTCATAATGTTCTCTGGACACGGTCGAGGTTGGTCTTGTTTTACACGGCCTGCATGGATTGCCTCTGATGTGCCTCCTACACAAGAGGACAGTGTGGACATCCCACTACCTGTGGAATAGGCATCTATTGAGACCCAGGCCCACACGCCTCCTTGGCCCCAAATTGCCACCGCACAGTAGCCCGTGCCCCAATGCCTCTGGCTTGGAAATGCAAGAGTTTCCTTCATTATCAAGGACACAAGCTCCATCCAGTGGTATATTTTCATTATTGTACATTTCTTATATGGCCTTAATCTTAACCCATATGTATTGCAAGTTTCGCTAAACTAAATACATTTTGTGACGTCCGACGCACTAAAATTCTTTCTTGCAGGAAGCAAAAAAAGAAATGGGGTCCCTTGAAAAACTTGTTTGTCAATGATATGAAGAGAAGCCTCAGTGTACTGCCAATTAAGATTGACCCTAACACAAGGAAGCTGACAATTGAACAAGGTCGAAAGCATCTGCCAAGGATTATTCGCTATATTGTGAGGGCATTGGCACCGATGGTAAACAAGAGGAAATGGGCAAACGTCATTGAAGAGGAAAAGTAACCCATGATTGTTGAATTAAAGGTAAAGGGGTGTACATCCATAATTTACAAACTCCAGATAGTGTTAATATATTCTAACATTGCTGTTATCCTTTTGCAATCATGGTTTGATATCAAGGATTTTGATCAAGATTGGGTTAAAATGATCATTGAGCACTACTTAAGAATTAGTTACAAAAGGGTCTGAAAAGATTATCATGACCACTACTACTCCAAAGTCATAAGTACAGGTGCAGAGTCAGTATTGTCACCATCTGCAGGAGTGAAGATTCCCAATTGGACCTTCCTCTGCACTTACTTTGCTTCCCCAAAATTTTAGGTATATACCATTTTAATATGTTCTTTACACTATTTTTTGGAGCTTCTACTATTTGTAGACTATTTTCCCTGAAACATAACTATGCATGCTTCCCCTGCTTGCTTCAATGTAGCACAAGTCCTTGGTGGCTAAGGATAATAGGAAGAAATTAAAGTATACACACTGAATGGGGCCAAAGCCATTTATGGTTGTTTTGGCTGAAAGGTTACGGATCATGTTATTCATAGTTACTATTTGCCATCACTATGTAAAATCAGTACTTTCATGCATATAACATTTTGTGTGGAATAGGAAAATGAAGACCCCAATAGCCAAATCGACCAAATTGAACTATTCAAGGAAACCCGGACGGGCAAGACAAATGGAAAATTCATAGCCCTAGAGGCAAAGGATGCATATGTGAGTACAACTAATAATTTATTTATTTCATCGACATTAAGGATTTCTAGCCACTATGTTGTCTCTTGATCCTTGCTAATGCATTTTACTAAACCTGTAGAAGAAGATGGTAGAGCTACAAGCCACTAGCTCTGAGTTTGTAGAGTCACCCCTCATACAAAATGATGTCTATGATAAAATAATGGGAAAGCGCTCTGGACACATTAAGGTCTTAGGACACATTCCGAAGCCAATGAAGAGTCGGTTCAGCTTCGATTGGTCTAATGGATCCAATACAGCACTCCGTTCATAGCTAGCTTCTACACAGGATAGACTAAGCTCCATCGAGGAAGAACTTAGAGTAAAAAGGAAGAGTTAACAACTACCAACTAACGGATTGATGCACTATTAGATGAGATAAGACACATAAGGTCATTGCTAGAGTCATGGTTCAATCAACCGACACCTTCTTCATTGGCCACATCTTAGTTGGGCATTCCATATTTTTTTAGAGGTAATTTAATGCATTAAAAATTTCAGATTATTGCATATTGACTATATTCTTGTTTCAAATAATTCATGCCCCAAAATTTAATGTGAATAGGTCCGTTAAACAATGAGAAAAGTTAAGGAAACTAATCTCCTTATGAAGACCATACGCTATAGCTCCCCAGTAGTTTAAGAGAGGCCTCAACCTGTGGGTGACCTTCAAAGTTTTCTTATTTGTTTATTTCAATAGCTGTGAAGGATCTTCTCTTTTACTCTTCCAAAAATGTGTAAAGCAATCATACATAAAGTTTGTTCATTCATTGGATTTCTTTGACTCATATGATGTGTAATTTTGGGTTTAATGTTATATACAATACATTTATATTTCTTATTTCCAAGTATTCACTTTTACTTTTGAAAGAATAGTTATCATTATGGTGAAAAAATGGAGTAATTACCCAAATATAATAGGACGTTGTGTTGTGGGCATTAGATCTAAAGTAACAAAAAATTGGCAGCATTTGGCCAAACGCAGTCGTTTTAGGTTGGTTGCATTTGATCAAATGCAACCAAATTATTTTTGGCTGCAACCAACAATTGGTTGCGTTTGACCAAATGTAGCCAAAAATAATTTGGCTACATTTAGTCAAACGCAACTACTTATTGGCTGTGTTTGCTCATTTTGACCGTGTGTGCTAGCAAATGCTGTCAAAAAAAATGGTCGCCTTAGGTCAATTGTGATAGGGCAAAAGTGGTCGTTTGGCTGCCATTTTTTTTTGCTACATTAGGCCTAATGCAACTATTTTGGGGCCTAATGCAACCAAAACATTGGCTACGTTAGGCTATTTTTGTTGTAATATTAATTTAGAAATTGATACAAAATTTCCACCCACCATGAACCCCTATGTTATTCTCTATGGACTCCATTTGGAGTGTTCCACTTTGATGGAGGCACAAATTCACAGTAAACTCCTCCTTAAATGCCAATCCCCATTTACTTTTTTTGACATGGACTACTTCAATGAATGCATCATAACTAATCCTTAATTGATCCATACAATCTACCCTTAAACCCCACTTAAAGTTATTTTCGATAAAGTCCTTCTAGTATAGCCCACTTCGATAGAGGCAACATCATACTTGATGCTCATGCATATGCACACATGTAAATCATGCACCTAATCCTTATGCACGTATACATGCACTACAACAAAATTGATTTTTTGCAACGAAATATGACAACAACAAAAAAATTCCTTGCTAAAAATTTATCATATGCAAGGATATCAATTTTGTTGCAAAGTATTAAATTTTTTGCAACCAAGATAGTATTTTGTTACAAAAATTTGTTGCTACAAATTTTTAACAATTAAATAAAATTTCTTTGTACATAATGGTTGCTAAAAATTGGATGAACACACTTTATTTTATTAATTTTTTGTTGAAAAAAGTTAATTTCTTATCTCATTTAGCTGTCTTTTGAAATTCATAAGCCTTTTGTATGCCCTTGTACATTCATTAGTGCTTTTGCAAATCTATGCATATGATGATCATCATAATTCATAACAATATATGTCTCATCATTTGAATCATCCAATGAGGTATGCTATATTATTCAACGTAAAATTTGATCACCAAAAAAAGTTCATTGATGCAAGGTGACTCAATGTAAATTATTTGTATTCATTATGCATTGATTTCTTAGCCCTTATGTTGAATTATAGATTTTTCTATGCTTAGATAACTAGGGTGTCCATACAAACATTTCAAGTCTAACAAGTGATGATGAAAATACATATTTCTCTATATTTTTCAAACTTTGATTGTTTATTCTATTTGAGAGACTTTTTCCCCCTAGATTTCTTAAATGCAACATCTAATTTTCCTAAATTTCCTTCTCCAATAATCAAACTTATCAAGTGCAATGAGCATAGGATCTGCAACATACTTCTATTAGTCCCTCTGGCAAGGCTTAACCTGAGAGGGGAGGGGTGAATTACGTTTATAAAACTTTCTTGCTACAACCCCAATTTGATCAAATTCCCACATTTCAAATGATTTGCTAATGAATCTAAAAAGTAAAGAGTATGCAATAAACCAATTATAGATAGAAGACACAATATATAGTGGTTTGGGATAACCACCCTACTCCACTCTTCCAAGCACACACCTCTTATGTCTTGGGTTCTACTATATCAATCATAATACAATTAGTGCAACCTCACTCTTCTTGATTCCTTTATAAAGGGCATAAACAATTTAGTAATTGATTGTGAGACACACTCAAACAATTAAGTTGCTCTTCTTGATTCAAGCTCAAAGGGGCGTAAACTTTAGTGTCTCTTGCACTCTTCTAGATTCCAACTCTAAAGGGTGTAATACAATTCAACAAGTTGATACACACGCAAACAATCACCCTTATTCTTCTTGAAATTGTTCTTCAATAACAACTCAAGGAATACACAAAAGAAAATGAGAAAGAAAAGAAATTATAATTTTGCATGTATTTCCTTTTAAGTGTTGGGGAAGCTTTGAATGTTTATTGAAGAAGATACATTGAAAGCTTTATTGATGGTTTGAAGTCTTCCCTTGTTGTAGAAAGCCATGATTGAAAGATTATGAAGGTTTTTGCTTTGGCTTTAACTTGAGAAGTTAAAGCTCAATGGATGTGTTTAAAATTCTTGAATCATCACCTTAGCACATCCCTTAAACATCTCCCTTTATATAT